>QXVZ01008980.1:0-13152 GCA_008931825.1 Phallusia fumigata | reverse complement strand
CTGCGTAATTTGACGCCCCCTGATCTGTAGCTACAGCGTATTCGTCCTTGGCGGTGGCGTACTCGTTCGTTGTCTCATCAGCAGCGGCATAAGTGTTGGCAGGACTCTGGCCGGCTAAAGCGTAGTTTTGCTTTGCTTCAGGAGTCGAGTATTCGCCCAAGGCAGCGGCCATTGCGTAATCACCAGTGACGTCACCACCAGCCGCCATGGCGTAATCGTCGGACGCTTTAGTCGGTGGCGCAGGCCCGATGGTTCCGTACTCGTTCTCGCCTGTCGGTTGGCCGGGGACGTGACGCTCAGGATCAAAGTAAATGTTGGTCTCACCGCCGGAAGGTGGCGCGCTGGGGGTGATTGGCGTCTGGCTCTCACCCCGTTTGCGAAAGAACGACACGAAATAGTCTTTACCGCGCTTTCGTACCACCACAATAACGCCGATAATAACTATAAGCACGATAAGCAGCACAATGATAACGGCAACTATGGCGCCCACACCATCGTCTGTCGCACAGTTCTCGCAAGGAGGTGGAGTGCTGGGGCACGATTCAACCAGAGCGGTGTATGTTCCTTGTGCGGGATTCGAACACGTGATGCAAGATGTCTGTCGCTCACACACCACATTCAAAGACCTTATACTGTTCACTGTATCGCAAGTGCAGGTAATCTGAATCCCAGCTACTTGTAAGGTCACCGCTGAGGCTCCTTTGGGGCTCTCAACGTTGACAAGGGTGAGGTTACTGCCGCTGATGTCGACTGAGTTTAGATTGGAAAGATTGGCAAACGCTTCTGACGGAATGGACTTGATTGGGTTCGACGACAGGTTGATACTTGTGAGGGTTATAGAGCTTCCCAAGTTAGTGAGGTTTTCGATTTTGTTCCGGCTAAGGTCAATTGACTCGATTCTTTGCAAAGAGTTGATAAGGTTAGACGGAAAGACGGAAAAGGAGTTTCTGGCTAGCGAGAGCCTTGTAATGCCAGCATGGAAAAGTGGATCTAATGTTGAAAGCTTGTTGCCGTCTAGTGTCAACGTCCTCAAATGCGGCACGTGGGTCAAATCCAAGTCGAATGAAGACATCGCGTTATCGCTTAAGTCAAGTTCTGTCAAATTCTTACAGTACATCAAGAAATCCACGGTAAAATCAGCAATCTTGGTGCCGCTAAACTGAAGCGTTTGCAGGGAAGTCAAGCCTTGAAGGAACTGGCCGGGAACGACTTTGTCTGATCCGCCACTGAGACGTAACTCAATGAGAGACGAAAGCTTAGTGAATGTCTTCGCAAATGTCCGCAGGTGCGTGTTGCGCATGTCTAGGATCTGCAGATTAACAAGTTTGTTTAAAGACCGCGTCGCCATGAAGTACAGATCGGTAGAACTTAGGTTTAGAGTGAGTAGCGACGACGGAAGTGCGTGACTGTAGATGCGTTCGACTGGATTGCGACTCAGGTCGAGGTGCTTAAGCTTTTCAAGATCTGTGAATGTTAAACTGTAAATTGAATCGCTCAGCTGATTGTCACTGAGGGAAAGCTCCTCTAATGATATAAGCCCCATGAAAACATCAGCGCATGCATCAACGTCATCTTTCCAGAAGTTACTGTCCAGTTTAAGCACCCTCAGTTTTTCCAAGCCTGAAAAATGACCATACTCAAGGCTCGTCATCATGTTGTGAGAGAGGTCAAGGATCGTGAGCTCGGGGAAAAGGTCAAGGGTCGTAGGCTTAGCGTCTGATATTAGATTGTTGGACAAATACAGTTCCGTTGTAGTTTCAGGGATTCCGGTTGGAAAATAGAGGAGGCTTCTGTTGGTACAGTCCACGATGCTGCCTTTGCACGAGCACACTTTTGGACATGCGTAAATTGTTTCAAATAGGGCAAAGACAACGAAACAGTAAAGCAAAAACATGATTTGTTTTACAGGTAGACTATTAACGAAATCAGGAACCTGTGAAAAGCAAGGCATTAACATTTAATACGCCATTTAAGTCATATACTCTTTGTATAATTAAGCGGTTGAATTACATCTGAAAGATTTCAACACTTGCCAATCCTAAAATTTTAATTTTATCGTGAAAGCTAATCATTGCTACAACAGCCAACGCAAAATCAACGCTTGAAAAAACAATCTTTCCGTAACTTGTTTTTTAGGCACACGTTTGGAAAGGAGGAGCCTACATAGGATTGCATTTTTCACTCATCTCGGCAACAAACACAACAGACAAGTACCTGCAAGACCGCAACAAAAACATAAACCAAATTCTGCAAGCTTACTGGCCTTACAAACCTCCCTCGCCATCAAAGCACAAGACATAGCGTAACACGTTAAACATCACACAACAAGTGAAACAGTTTTACCTTAACCAGTCATCCCACGTAACCGATGACTCAGCGTTTAACTGATCAAATCGCTTGTGACACGGTAAGCTTTGTTTTTCCTTTCACAGGAATTGAGTCACTGAGTCTACGCCAAAAGCCCTATAGGGAGTTTGAGCCAAAGATTTTCAGGTCACACTGAGGCCAATATAATAAGAAGCAGTGGGAATTAGTGCTTATGATTAAGATAGGTGATGTTCTGTGCACGTCACATATTAGTTGGGTGTTTGTTAGAGCGTTTAGAAATGGATGCTCTGTAATTGGAAATGTACGGATCTATTGCGTACGGAGACAAATGGAAAAGTGTGTAGTATCATAACCTCATGTTGCTGAATTCACAAAAGGAAGCAAAATGACCACCAACAGACAGCAGACGACAGTTTTGGAATCAAAACAACATTTTACTGGAATTCAAAAGAACAATAAAACTTGTATATAAAACGAAATGAAAAAGAAAACTTTTTTCAGACAATTTAATAGTCCAAAAGTCCAACGAAGATTTTTGATCGCCGTCAAATAAATTCAAAATAAGCAATGTTACGCCACGATGCACAACCATCGTAAGCCCGATAGTCACGGCCGTCAGAACCAAAAACTAATTCACACCCTTTTGTGTGCAAACAATTTCTTAGAAGAAAAAAAGAAATGCTGTAACATACATTCAGCAGGTATAACACATAGTTGAGAACCGAATACGGTCGACGCCTGTTGCATCAAACGACCTACCTTTTAAGCTTGCTTGTCCGTGAGATCAAGGGAAAACGCGTCAACCAGCACAAAAAACTCATGAACGACCATACAGCATTAGGCACAAACATAAACAATAACACAACTGACCACATTGTTTTTTATATCTTATTCTGCACACATTTTTCTATTGTCTATGCTCAGTAGTATGCAATGCAAAAATCTGTCCAATAAATTTTACACATTTAAACTAGAGTGCGTTGTAACCATGCAGCATAACGGAGGCTACAATAAAAAGGTTCTGTTTCGACTTTGGTGACCAAACTTTAAAGCCGTACTTCTGAAAATACCAAAACTATCTTGGCATTAGTTTCTCTCACTGGGATTGCCAATCAAGCATCCCCTGCTGGCTAATAATTAAAATGATCGACTTCTTAGAAACTTACCATTAAATTGTACATTATAACACTGAACAACCTTAAACCATGTTCAAATTCTGTCTAAAAACCGGAAATAAATTAGATATCAAACCTTGAGATTGGATTGTGGCTTAAGGGTGTTTCGCGGAAGGCACTGACTTTTCCCAGATGCAGTCGGGAAAAAGAAGGGATCAGAAAGTAGGAGATTGAAGGAAAGTGAAGTCTCGGTGGGATTCACAAGTGTAATGGCTTGGATCTGGACACTCTCTCGCAACTCCTGGGAACAAAGTAAGAAATATTTTAAAAATCTGTCACTGAGGCAATAATGTTAAACCATCAGTGAAATTATTTAAAGCCACGAAATTTATTCGGAATTTATCTTAGGCCATGATTCTTTAGCACAACTAACTACGTTGCGTAAAAAGACGAAAAAAGAGTTTAAGTTTCAAAAAAAATTAAAAACAACGATTGTGGATTTATCTACTATTTTGGCGCCCGTTTAGTTACATGTAAGGGAATTGTTTTACAGCGTTGCAAAAATACCTCGGTTTCAGGATGGACAACATTACTGAGTGGAAGATAGAATCTTGATCCCTCATCTTCATCATCAGTTTCCACCTGCAGCATCCCCGCTTGCACGAACGCAGTCAGCTCGAGACGAAGCGGAATCTTTTCAAGGCCGTGGATGCGTTCAAGCTGATAACACAGACACATCCATTTCAACCTTAATGACGCCGTGCTTTTACTCTTGCAGACCTTTTTAAGCACTTAGAGTGCCCATATACTTGTCGGTAAACTTCCGTTTTGAAAAAAAATAACTTTATTATTGGGGATATTTCTTTACCGAACAAATCTTTTAGTTTCATAAAAAACAGTAAACAAAATGTTGTTGTTTTTTCAGAAAACCTAATTAGTAATTGGAAAACTTAATCGGATTTATCTCGAGCCTTAAAACTGTAAGTATCCCTTACCTTGAGACACCAACCACTTGGGTTTGACTTGGACTCGCCGTGTAAATGACAAGACTTAGTATAAACTGTGATTCGGATACAGAGTTTTGTTTACGACGCCACTGTAAACCACGCACATCGCTAATGTTACATACCCCATGTAGCTAGGTACTCAGCAATCGCCCATTTATGCGGGTAATATACATGTCAAGCAATAATTTGGGTCAAATACTTAGGTCCTACAGAGTAATTTACCACCAAAACTCCAACTATTTCGCTACATGGCATTTTTAACACAATATTCAAAGCGGGCAAGGTGTGGCACAAAACAGCAAAGTCGTAAAAATATAAATTTGCGTTTTTGTCCCAGTCTTAGGTTTGCCTCGTTGATAAATTCTACATCTCGCATTCTTTACCTTGCCATCGATCTTGCGCTTATCTGGTGAGTCAAGAGTCATGAACCCGTGTGAGTATGCGCGCCACTCCTTTCCACGTCTGCCCTCGGTTGCGCGACCCATCAAGGGATGGAACACTGACGTCACGATCACATGACCGTGGGCTGGAAATAAGAAAATGTGGTAAGGGTATAACGGGCATTGTAAAACCCAGTATATTTTCTTTTTACTTGAGGTTTTCGACTTTAAAACAAAATTTAAAAATTCTTGTACGCCTACTAATCTCAGTCCCCATTTCACATTCTCCTAAAACGTTTTATCCCTTAAAAATCAATACCTGGTACAATAACTTGCGGGGGTTGCATATGAAAGGGTCGGTCTGACTGCTGTCCGAAATGCGGGTCAATTCTAACTGTCACAAGCTTAGGAAGCTTGCTGTAAAACCCCTGGGTCGAGGTGGTCCGAGCGCTCAAATCCTGCTAAAAAAAGATAAAGATACATTTTTACGGGCTTCCGACCTAAGACGCCCTGGATACAAAACTTAACATTTGTTACGCGCGTACCTGGGCCTTACATGACAAAAAGATAGTGATCAAATTAATCTAAGACCTAACATGGTACCCAGTGTTGGTATACCTAGAACAGGTATTTAAGGTGAATCACAGTGGCAATGAGTCGGTGTCAGAAAACCGGAATTAGCATTTGGTCTTAACATGAACTACGTTTCCGAATTGTTGCCGCAGCTACATTTTTTAGAACCCCTCGTGTTTGTGACTAAAGTGGTGCGAAATATGTCTTGAGTCACCAGCTGTGATGAAGAGTTACTGATTAAGAACGTAATTGTCAGAATTACAAGCGTCACCAGGGTGTATTGTCATGTTATTGACATAAACTAAGGTGTGACATCATTAACTTGTTGAGACCTTCGTCGCCCCCGAAAACACTGCTGTTTCGTTTTGAATATTTGTTTGTAAAATTTTGCCCACAAAAAGACAACTACATTGCCTATATAGAGCCCCTAAATGTGGTGTAAAAATACCACACAAAAAACAGCACAGCAACAAAACAAGTTACAAAAAAAACATTTGACGTAGATAAAAAAAATAGCAAGGAAGCCAATTTTTAATGATGTGCTCAAACGACTAGTAAGTTAGTCAAACATACGTCACAGTTTGAAAGCACAACAACACATACTCACCTGTGTGGATGGCGTTTCTTCGGGTTCATCTTGGGTCATCCGGCCGAGCGACTTTGTGACGCTGACCTTGCTTCGACCTTTAGTAACCTTTAGCGGGAAGGTGTCGCCAAACCAGATGTTGAGGTCAATGACCTTCTGGTCATCCGGCTCTGGATAATTGTAAGTTCTCCAGTCGAGACGAATATCTGAAATCAACAAGGTAACATTGCGACGAAATTCGAGCTCACGACATTTGGTAGACAAATTTAGCGTGTTATCAACTGAGCTGCTCAGGTTACAGGAAGTGTGTTCTTTCTGTTCTGGCCAAACGCTTACGCCTATATACTTATACGAAATAGGCAAGTGGCCTCAATATGGGTGGCGGGGAAATTCCTGGCTCGTTTGTGTACCACGATACAAAACAGCAAACTACGAGGATGTTTAAATTGCTTTGATTCTAATTGATTTTTTCATAGATTTTTCTTTCTATAGATTATCATTTGGTTGAAAACTTGACTATATCAGTTCTTCCTCAATTTTCTTCGAATTTTTTAAGAGTGTCGCAAAATAATGACAAATAAACTCCAACCCTAAAAAACATAAACACTGGGACGGAAGATTCAGAAATCTTCCAGGTTGTGATTTGGGAAATGCGTTTAGTTACCGATTTGGTCGCGTTCTATTGCCACCAGACACTTGTCCATCAACGAAATGGTTTCAACTTTTAGAAAGTTCAGGCGTTTGGATGCAAATTTAAAGCGCTTACCACAAGAGCTTCGATTGTTGACTCTCAATTTTCTAGCAACGCTTGCTCCTCCCTCGAGATGAGTCCCGAATCTCACTACCGCATCCTTGTCCTCGTGACTGGCAACCTGGAAACTGAGGGGGCATCCGGACACATTGAGTTCCACCGGGATTCGCCTTTCCTCAAGACCTAAGCAAAAATCAGAAATGTTCACAATGGTTTTTAAAACTGTTTCAAAAAATATATTTTGAATAGAAATTGTCCGTCCTTTACAGACATTAAATGACGCAAACCCTTCACACTTTATTACACAGAACTGTTAGGTTATTAGTTCTGCCAGTAAAAATTTTCTCCCACTACAGCCACGCTTTAATGCTTGAACCCCCATTGCCATGCTTCGAGCACTGCGTAATTACAATGTGGCGCGCGCAGTTTGAGAAGGTAAACTCAGAAATCAACCANCCTCAAGACCTAAGCAAAAATCAGAAATGTTCACAATGGTTTTTAAAACTGTTTCAAAAAATATATTTTGAATAGAAATTGTCCGTCCTTTACAGACATTAAATGACGCAAACCCTTCACACTTTATTACACAGAACTGTTAGGTTATTAGTTCTGCCAGTAAAAATTTTCTCCCACTACAGCCACGCTTTAATGCTTGAACCCCCATTGCCATGCTTCGAGCACTGCGTAATTACAATGTGGCGCGCGCAGTTTGAGAAGGTAAACTCAGAAATCAACCAATTAATTAATAGTTTCCGTAAATCAATTTTTCGCCATCGTTCCAGTTGTTTGTTTTTGCCTTTTTCCGCGTGTTGATTTTCTTCGGACTAGTAATACCGTTTATTACGTGTATGACTCGCGACAAAGCGGGTGTCCAATGAACTATGTGCAGTTTTTTCTTTAGATTGGTTCTTAACCTTTTCGTAATGACAGACTCGTTTTGCTTTTCGCAAAAATATTCGGACCGCATTTTCAACCCCATCACCGCAACAAATATAACGTAACGAAGTAGGTAACGACGCAATATGTAAAGAGTGAAGCTTGAAGCAGTACTACATAATGAGACCCAGTTGGGAACCTCTGCTACAGATCACCTTTTTATCACTTGTTGGTTCTAAACTGCTGCAAAAAGTTTTCATATTGTTTTGGTCGTTTTCTAACTGTTTAACGCTGCATAACCCGAAGTTTATTGACGTCACCAACAAGACGTCAGATACGTCAACAAACAAAATTATGTCGTCACATCCCTTCTCTCCTTACACAAAACGTATTTACCTTCAATGCGACACGACAGTGTATCCCTGTACTCCCCCCACATATCCGAGAAAGCTGATACTGTGATTTCCTGAGACTGATACGGTTCCAGAAAACCCCGATCCGGTTCCACGAGAAACGCGGCACCACGTCCTTCCTCCAACATTAGCTTGGCGTGGTCTGATACAAAAACAAAGATATTTCGACAACGGATTTAAACTTTTTTAACAATGTCTGGAAAAATAACATTTTTCAAAAAAGGAAAACTGTTTTTTTTTAAATACAATACAGTAAACTAAATTGTAATAATGTAGTAGAGTCTAAAAAAAGACGTTTTTAAATTGTGGTTATGCTAAATTTAGCTCTTAAAAAACCTGTTACTGCTTTTTTTTTAGAAAAAATAACAATAAACAAGTAAAGCTACTCGTGTAAAACAGCATACAAGTTTAAAAATACAGCTGCGCTAAAAATTGCAACTTCTTATCATAAACATAAGAATTCAATGCGTCGGATCGCCTCATTGCGGTGTAGAACAATCAATACATAGACAATTGACAAAACCACAAACTAAGCAACCGTACCTTCATGTGCCTGGTGGGCAGTTTTCGCCAGCGGATCAGCAAGGTTCGGTGTTCGGCCAAGCATCATACGGCGGGTCCTGTAACTCTTGAAGTCCATTGATACTTGCCTTGGTGGTGTGGTATGACACTGGAAATCCAAGCGCAAAGTTACGTGTGTTAGACAAATGCGATGCTAAAACTTTAGTAGGCAAAGTTGGTGATTTGAAGACCAACGTAAAGCAGCATCAAACTATAAATTGGGCTTGTGACTATGTCTTGGAAGGAAGCTCATTTTAAAAAACGGCACATCTTACATAAATCGCTGAGAAACGCTGAAGTCATGCTTTTTCACTTCGAAAATCTAGTACTGCTGGTCTCGAAAACACGAAACACTAAGCGATAAAAAGGTGTACCGAGTTATTTGAAAGTACACCATGCGATATAGAGGTGCAACGAACTACATACAGGTATAATCAGCGACATAAATGACAAAAAGCGGACCTGTACAATTTGGATGCACCCTATGCCTAGAAGAATGCTATTTGATACAGTTTTACTTACTTTTATAGATGAGCACATAGAGGTTTAGGCTAAAACTTTGCTACTACATGTCACAACAAATAATTCGTTTCGACTTTTAGCTGTGCTATGGGACTATTTAAAAGAAACATTATATTCACCGGAAAGTTTTCCACCTCGGCCGACCAGGGTGCTCTTATTGCTGACAGGTTGGTCACGACAACTTTGGACGTAGCAACTTTTCGAACACGAACCTCGCCGCCAAATTCCACTTTCAATTCTTTGCTAAAGTTTAAAACGAGCACATTAGTTACATTAAACCTCCTACCGCGATTTCAATAAGTTAATTTATGATGTAATTGAAAGGTGATGACGTAAATTTGACATAATCGTCGCTTACCCCTCGGTGCCAGGGGTCGCATAGTCAACTGAGAGATCTTTAACGAAAGCGTAGAATCCGAGCACAATGGGGTGGTTCATTCCTTCAATCTTGCACGGCACATAAACGTCGGTGACTTCCCCTGTCACGTGACTGGCCAGTGTCACCTGGACAACACAAAATCCCCGCTGTCAAAGGTCAGATTTAATAAGCGTTAGTCGATTTAGAGGAATTGGTTTTAAAGTTTGTCAAACGTATTGTAGTTTTTGAAAAAAAATACCTCAACATTTTCATCTAAGTATTTATTGTTGTCATAGTATACCAGGTCTGCAAAGGGTGTAAAACTGGGGATTGGGAGCTGGCCTTACTCCCCTAACAGCAAAGTAGCAACTGATGTATTACATACAACGGGCTCTTTGCAGGTTGTATGCTTTTAAGCAAAACGACTTTAGCTTGGATCATACCCTGGCCAAAATATATGTTTATCAATTAAAATAATACCTTTTCGAACGATGGAGTTTTTCAACGAAATATTACCTCGATTGCGCGTTCCTCCCGCGGAGCCAAAACCCCCTTGTCTGGCGTCACAGTGACGTCACAAGAGTTTGCCTGTTTGCCCAGGGGTTTGGAGAAAGAAAATGCGGTGGGAAAGAGAGTTTGGTTGATGATAACGGCACGAGATGACTTGGGGACCGAAAGAAAGGTTTGTTGCAACACCAGAGTGCATTCAGCAAAACAAGCCTGAAGAATCAAAAAAATCAATAAGCATCAAATATTAATTTGTGAAGAAATAATGCTTGGCTTTACGGTGAGGAGGTTTAAAACTGAAATTCACCGCTGCTTTCTGTTAAAATTGAACAAATATCCAGTGGTGCACCGAAGCATCAGGAGGTTCGGGGCTAGACGACAGTTATTTCGGCCTAATCGGACCAATATTATAAAATCGTCATGGATATTTTTAAGAAAATTGTAAGTTGATTTTTGTGACTGCGAAACACCTTGACAACTATATAAGCTGCACAAAACTAAAAGTTTTGCGGACAACGTTACTGGTACTTCGTGAAGTCAACAAATACGTAACTGCTTTGTAACATTAAAAACTTCATTTTTAGAAGAAAAAAACAAAAATTTTCGGCCAACCAAAACTCCTGGAGATTTATCTCAAATGGAAGTGTTCATTTTTTTAGTTTACATTACCTGTTGGGTTTGAACTTCCCCTTTGACCGCTACACTTGAACTCTGACCTCCGTCAACTTGCAGATTGAGCACAGTGTTCAGAGTGGACGCAGCAGTCGGTCGGAAGTGAACTTTTACTTCCTGCTGACCGAGAGGAGGCAATGTTCCGCTAGATGGCCACGTCAGCAGTTCGGACCTAATCACATGACTTTTATATTCAAGATACTCTTGTTTATTGATTGGAACTTTTGCATGTAATTCAGTAATATTCAATAGCTGTTAATAGTGTTGGGACAGAATCCTAAACTATGTCTTTGATACTACGCAAGTAGCTGATCTAACCCGGAATACCCTGTACTTATTACTCAATGGCGTCACGCAGCGGTAAGACGGGCGCCAGGTAAAATGAACGATTTAGGTCATGCTGTAAAAAGGTATGCGTTCATCATAAAAAATCATCAATTTCTTGAGGAAGTCAACATATTTGCCCTTAAGCCGAGGCTAAGTTATAGTAACATGGAAATCCAAATCCGTTTATCAACCATTCTATCGGCATGTCGCGGTATCTCAGAACGTACCGCCCGATTCCAAAACTTTTAAAAAACAAGTCTTAAGGTCCACTGATATGGAGCTCGTGATACAAAGATTGTGCAACACGGATTTCCAAAAGGCGTTTCGTGTTTAAACAGGGGGTCTGCATCTACGCAGTATAGTACTGACGGGTCATGATGTTCTGGTTTGGTGAGATTCCACGGTGCGTTGAGCTGAGTCGTATTCCTGATGAACAACTTCTCACACGCTGAAGAACCAGGTTTCACGAGACCGAAATCGATTTGCAAATTGTCTAATGAACAGAATTTTTAAAACTTGGAGTGATGCAACCATGCATAAAGAATAAGATTTAAATCCAAAATAGTTTAATAACTCGCAAGTCTCACCCGTCTCTTGTGTTTACTTCAGCAAAATCTAGTCTTGCAAATAAACCTAGGTGTTAACCACTTTAAAATAAACCACTTTAATAAGAAGGTACAAGTCAGTATTTGTGTGTAAAACATTTTCTACGTTTCGACAAACGCTGCAAAGGCAAACGTAGAAAATGTTTTACTTGTGTGTAGAACATTTTCTACTGTCTTGCATCTTCTATAATGAGACTACTTAAAACCGTGAATTGTTCACTTGAAATATACAAATTTAAAACGTACTTTCAAATTTCGTCATTTAAAAATTCACTAAATTCACGACTTACCCATAACCACATTCGGTCCGCTGATATTGGCATTGACGCTCATGCTCAATGGCTCCTCCTGGTGTTTGATTTTNTGTTTTACTTGTGTGTAGAACATTTTCTACTGTCTTGCATCTTCTATAATGAGACTACTTAAAACCGTGAATTGTTCACTTGAAATATACAAATTTAAAACGTACTTTCAAATTTCGTCATTTAAAAATTCACTAAATTCACGACTTACCCATAACCACATTCGGTCCGCTGATATTGGCATTGACGCTCAAGCTCAATGGCTCCTCCTGGTGTTTGATTTTGCAGTTGAGGACGCATTCCAAGGGCCCAGGCTTCGATCCAGTAATCGTGACCTCGAGTTCTGCTATCTCTCCGGGATTGACCATGCCGACAGGTGGTTCGACTTCTACTATGTTCGGTACGGTCTCACTGCTCCATTCGAATTCAACAGGCGCCATGCTGTGTTAAATACGTTGTGTTTGATATATTATAATTCAGTGTTTTTCAATTTTTTTTTATTCCATGGATCCCTTTAACCAATATTAAGCTAAAAACCACCAACGGAAATCTAGTTCGTAAGTAGCATGTTTATATCAGCATAAGAAAACAAAACTAAGTTCTTACAATCCATAAAGTATGTATTTAGACTCTATATACTTTGCAAAAATTCTTCCCCTACAAATACAAATTACCCACTTATGGGAAATCCCCCCTCAATTAAGACCACTGATTAACAGGTTAGTGTATTTAAGGTTTTGAAGCTTTGCTAACCAAATAAAGAAAATAACATCCATAACCATAACTCTAAGCTTATGACAAAATTGATGAGAAAGTGTGAGTCAAATAACAGAACTTCCGAAGTTCCCGTAAGAAAATATTTAAATGCTACCGCAAACCAGTATTTTACTTATGCCAGGACATCTAGGTGGCGCAGAAACAGTTCTTTGACAGCTGGAGGGTATGTTTTTTATACGTTTCATGCCCCTTTTTAAAAGATAGTTTCTGATAGGAAATGACATCCAATTGGACTGGCAACTTGGGTAAGTCTTAATCTAACCTGTGTAGCGCAACTTTGAATAAAATTTTAGCTGCAACAATTTAATTGGGATTAATTTTCACCTGTAATTAGCCATTCGCATTGGTCGTCGCGTGGTGGCGCCGACAAGCATGTTGCCAGGGACAACCACCGCCGGAGGATGCACGACAACCGAATACGGTACGCTATGACCTTTGACCTGAATCTCCAGGGCGATGACCTCACGCAGCGACGGGTGGCGAGCAACAGAT
>QXVZ01008978.1:0-11142 GCA_008931825.1 Phallusia fumigata | reverse complement strand
TTTAAGAGGAGTTTCATCTCTTTCATAATCGCTGCTAATCCGAAAGGATCCAACGAACTCATTGGAGATTTCAATCTGTTTTCCCATCACGTAGTGTCCTTCCTCAATTGTCTGCGCTACAGTTCTATGGAAAAAGAAAACAACGAAAGAAATAATAACAAATCGTTTTGCAGATTGTAAGCAAATACATCAAAAGCAGCTAATGTGCTTAAACATGTCAAAAGAGATCGGACCAACGGATTTTAATTTCTTGTGGTGTTTTGAATTTGAGTGTTTCAGAATGTTTTGCACTCCAGTTATGCTGGCACTAATATTTTAAAAAGTAATAATAACTAGTAGAGAAGGAAACACTACAATCTGCTTGCCTAAGCATTCAGCATTCTATTTTTAAACTCGCTGCTCAGGTAAAGAATGTACCAATCAATGAGTAGCCATATTTTATTATCTCATAAAAAACAAACACTTTACAATTTTCACTTTCACCTTTATTGTCTACCAACGGGCCCAAGCATCAAAAAACATTAATGCCTGCACTGGTACTAAGTACTCTGGTCATGGCTCAACTCAGCCCATTCCTAATAACTAGCTGCACATGATCAATGCAATGAGTAAGTGAAGTTTAGTTTCTGACACTGATAGACTTGGAAAAACTTGTTAGCGATGAATACACTGCTAAAAGTTTGCCAGCGCACACTTAAAAGACCAATGACCATACAATAGAACAAAATTCCATATTATAAACTCTGTATCAATGCAATACATTCTAGGTGTTTTGTGTATGGTAAAAACCTGCAAATATTGAGATATGTTTACCCACTATTCCTACCTTATAAGCTGACGCTTTCCATACAACATAACAGGTTCATTTTCTGGAAGTCCATATTTTTCTGAAGTTTCAGCAGTAACTTTTACAATCTGAAAACAAAAAGAAAATTTATCGAAAACAAATTCACATTTTCACTCACAAATTCCAACGGCAAAAATAGGTACTGTTTAAGTATAAACTATTCAGCGAGCATTTGTGACTCTGCTATACCAACCTGAGGAAATCCATACATTTGTCCAATATCATCAATATCTACTCCTTGTTTTGTCCACTGGACAGCTGAACCAGCAGCTAATATGTTGTCAATACTATCCATGGCAAGGTGATGCAATGAAAATCTATGAAAAACAATACAAAATTTCATGGCAGGTTGCTGTTACTCTGCTCTGCTACAAATATATCCAATTAGGATTTAGCAGAAACATGTTTGCATTTCGTTTTTAGCTTTAGCTGTAAAAAAATCATGAGGTTTTCCACTATATTTGCAAACACAGAGTAAATTTTACCATTAAACTTATAACAGGACAATTTGTTGTTTCAATTTAGAAAAAAAACAAGCACCAACCTGCAAAATTATGCAAAAATGTTTGTTGCAGATCTGTTAATTACGTCCTTACATTACAATGCTACTGCATACAAGTTCTACTCATGCCAACAAACCGTCAGCAACAAGCCTATGCACTACAAAAAAATTACCAAAACTGTATATTAGCATCTGGTTACATCTGACATAGTCTTGACAGCACATTTGGTCCTGAGGATGCGCTTACAGTCATTAGACTAAACTCTGTTCAACTGTCATTCTTTCCATAAAAATGACATGAGAACGACATGACTCATCTAAGCTGCAACGCTGAATATCTTAAACACTACGCGATAAGACAAAAACTTGCAATTTCGCAAATGCACCAAAACAAAAATAGTTCCAGGTATCCACTTTGCCCTTGCACTTCCCGGAACGACACATTATTACGTATACTTGCCAACTCTACATATCAGAAAACACACGTAAAAACTTAATTAAACGAAAACAGAGTTTAAGTTGAATCTATCAGCAGATTTATATACCGCTGTGCCGTCTTAACAAACATTTATATTAAACGTTTTTACGCATGCCAACGCTAATACAATTTAATGTAAAGAACGTCTGCGCAAGGGTAATCGTAAATTTCCGCATTGGAATTAGTCATGCGGAACCATGATAATAAACATTATTCTGCTGTTCTCGCCTTGCTAACCTTACTTAAATGCAAAGCAAACCGTCTTGTAGATAACTGTACCCTGATTTGAAAGCTATTTGATGGCAAGCGTACCTGTAATGATCTGAAACAATTGCTTTGTTTTGAATATTTATACAGACGTCACGAAGAAAACAAGCGTGTTGAAACGGACAGACTATTTTCGTGCTCGAGAAAGTTTCATCAAACCGCATTGGCCAATTCAGCAATCGCATTGGCCAATTATTACAAACCAATAAACATCAAAGACCGAAACCAAAGGTATACTAGACACGGACTTAAAGAGCAGCTCTATATTCATAACTGCCAAGAACTTATATGTAGTAACCAGTAAATACATTGCAATGAAACGTTTTGACAATCGCTGTTGTCGTTATAATCAATTACTCACAGAAGATGACAACAAACTGTTTGTCGAAGCGTCTGCCATGCAATGTATTCAATAAAGCCAAAGTGTTTTGGCAGTCACGTTTTTAATTGAAATTAAACGTAAAGTATACGTTTAATCGAAGGTGCAAAAAGAAAAATATAAGTCTATGTTGTTTGCAACCCGACTACATGTCTCAAACTATCAGTTGAGGTAAGTTTATTTTCGTGTTTGATAACGAAAGCAAGGAACAATTAACAGTGAACAACAGCGTATAACAAGTTTAATAACAAATGCATATCTAACAGCAAGCGCGCTTTATATTTTTCTAATTAGGGGGTAATAAATTCACTGATACGTCATTATACAATTAAAAAGTTTGTTTCAATTGCTTTAAACACTTCTTTAGAAAACGAAAATAAAAATCCTGCAGGAAAAAACAATCTTGCGATTTCGGAATCAAAACGTGTTTGTCGCCTTTGATCAAGACCAAAACGCATTCTTGACGAACTTAACCGCAAAAGGATAAGCGAAGTAACATCCAGTTGCCATTAGAACCGACAAGCCCGCCATAGTGACAGCCATTTCTTTTTTAATGCGCCGAAACACGGGATGATCTCTTATCGCTTCCTCCAGCGCTTCTCCACGAACATTCTTGTGCGGAAACGGCGTCGTCGGTTTCTCAGCGCCCAGGAACTCACAGAGCGGCCCCCAACCGTCTCTGACGTCATAGATTAAAAGTTTTTCTTTTGGCACGTTCTAGAAATAAAAAAATATGTAGTCTGGCTTTAACGTAAGGGTTCTTAAGCTGGGGTCTGTTTCTAGGGGGTATAAGGATATGGAATCACAGGAGCCAACTATATAGATATTACATTACATCTACAACATCCAAACATAATTTGTTAGTTATTTAAACATGAGAACAATAATCCGCAAATTACAAAAGTGGGCACAAAAATTGGTTGGTGATTTTAGAGGGGTACCGCGTGGAAAAAGATATAAAGTATTGTCTTAACGTTTTAAAGCGATTCGTAGTTTTAAGAGATGCGGCAAACAATTGGGTTATGACGTCATCCGCAAATCAATCGTATGACGTGCTCTAAAATGTATGACGTCATCGCCACGGAAACGCATGACGTCATACAGCTGGTCGCTGTTTTTTTCGTAGACATAACGAACACCACTAGTACAGTTTTACGTATCACGTACTTGCAACACATGCTTGTTGTGCCTCCGATAAATCATCAGTGCCTTGGCCTCGGATGCAGATTGCTTTTGCCACGGCCATAAAGGGCGACTGCCAAAAATCGAGATGCCTAAAAGTAACAATCGCGTTCTGAATAACGACGTGTAACGTATATAATGCACAAAGAAATGTTTCCATATTATCGGCCATTGTATTTTTTTTCTGCTTTCATGCTGATTAAGCAAGTTTTAATGCTGACAAAAGAAATTCATTTTGACCTTTGTCTATTCAGGGAAGAGGGGTTTAAAATCACCTTGCTGTTTAAGCTGCTGTACAAAAAAGGGTTAAGTATCATTGGATTAAAGTGACGTATTTCATACACCACTTTCATACGCGAGGTGTCGCCACTGAGTCCTCTGCGAGCTACGTTTATTTACCTATGTAGTTAAAGAACCAGTGCAAAGCATATCCGGTCGGGCAAAGGCACACTAGGCGATGTATCACGTTGCTGTTGGCCGTCAGCATTTGGGTCTGAAGGCTTTTGGACCAAGATTTTTCGTCTCTTATCATCATTACAACCTGCAACAAAGATGCACCACGGTATGTGTAGTGGCTACAAAACTCCGTTTGTAGTTAAGAAACTGTTTGGAAAGATGGTTAGGGTTCCGTGATATTCAAACTCTACCTAGCTACAATGGTCATCATCCATACATAATCATTACTACCACCAAGATGGCCGGGTGCGACTGACTTGTGGGTTGACCCAAAATTGAAGTAATCAACTTCAACAAATCGATAAAATCAAAAAAAATTATCCAACGGAACTATATGATGAGCTAAGTAGGTAACTCGAGGGCGGGCTCATTGCGAGCATAACGCATTCAGGCGTTGTTCCACCCCCAGCAGGATAAAAATGAAACAAGCAAACGTACTGCAGCCTTTATGTACCTTGGCTTCTGGAAATATCTCAAGCAGTTCTTGCCAGTAGTAGTAGGCCGGGGCATCGCATACTGCATCTACATTCTTATATATATCCTTCAGTCCAGTCAAATCGCCTGACTCCATGACAGCTATCCATTCTTTTCCAGCGTACCAGAAATGCTCAAGAAAGTCATACACATTGTATCCGAGCTCAGTAAGAGCAGCATTCATTGTTTTTGTGCCGGTTTTCGAGAACCCCGCTATTATGACCTTCATTTTGCCGATTTCAGTGGTCAAGTCTATAGCCTATGTGTTTAGATCCTATCTGTATTGAAATGACAATTGTTGTCAGAGAAGTAATTTCGAGCATTGAACACTTTTAAACCTTGTGATGTCACAAGGGGCGCTGATAACTCCAAGAAAACAACTCTGTCAACGAGCTTTGTCAACAAGAAGTGTGAGGCAAAGCCATGTACAGTCACGTTTTTACACGCTCCTTCGCTAAGAAAGCATTTATAACCCCCTTTGTAATCAAAACAAAGCGCAATTCTGTCTTGCTTTCAGCCAAGGCACTACCTCACAAAAAACTGCCCAACTTGCCAAGGTTTCTCACAGCAAGTTAAACACTAAAATACCTTGTTTTATCAAGCGCCCTGTTCGCTTCAAGGTAAAGACATACAGACGAAGTTTGTTTTGACTTTGTCAATGAATAACTGGCCTATATTGACATGTCGCACAAACTGCTGGTACTCGAATCGGGATCATTTCAGGTCAAAACATAAACCTGTACTGCATACAAATACAGCACTTGACGTATCACAGTCCATTGAACCTCAGTTGATATTTATTCAAGCAGAAAGAACTGCTTGGCGGAAAGGTAGCGTTAAAAATTACGAGGTTTTTACGCAAAAGACGAGGAAAATCGTTTGCCCACAGGCAAGATCATTACGGAAAAGAGGCAAGGTTGGCGATGTATATTGAAACACAATTTCAGGCAATAGCGGAGTAACTGTCTGTACAATGTCGCCTGGAAGCTCCTGATGTGTTAAATCTAATCAGCTCATTTTCCGGAGTACTTCTTTGCGCCTACGATGAAAAGAAATGCTGGTTATCTCTTATTCAAGCATAAACTGGCGGTAATCAGCGCCTCCTTAGCGTCATGGTTGATTGCTTATCGCGTCAATCAACACATGTTACAAGCAGGCTAAATTTGAGAAAGGTAGCTCAAATTATTAAAAAGTTGATACAGGCGCATCAATTTTAACACGCATTGAAGAGACACGCACCCCCTATTGTACAACTAACAAAAGTCATGGAATCAGATCTTAACGCTTTGTACACAATTTTCTATTCTACTTTTTTACACTTACAGTATTGACCGTAGTCGGGACAACAACTCTTGGTGTTTTTGCAAGCTGGGTGGCACTGGCATGTCCATCCTTTGTTGTATCGCCCGCATCGGTTGTGACAAGTCTTCTGGGGAGCTAAAAACAAAATCGTTTCATACATTACACGTGGCGAGAAAAATATTGTCGCAAACCAATATATTGTAACAATTCAACTGCTGGGCAAGCTATTTCTTGATTTTTTTTACATATTTCACACAAAAGCGATTTCAAAAACAAGCAATTNCCAAAATTGAAGTAATCAACTTCAACAAATCGATAAAATCAAAAAAAATTATCCAACGGAACTATATGATGAGCTAAGTAGGTAACTCGAGGGCGGGCTCATTGCGAGCATAACGCATTCAGGCGTTGTTCCACCCCCAGCAGGATAAAAATGAAACAAGCAAACGTACTGCAGCCTTTATGTACCTTGGCTTCTGGAAATATCTCAAGCAGTTCTTGCCAGTAGTAGTAGGCCGGGGCATCGCATACTGCATCTACATTCTTATATATATCCTTCAGTCCAGTCAAATCGCCTGACTCCATGACAGCTATCCATTCTTTTCCAGCGTACCAGAAATGCTCAAGAAAGTCATACACATTGTATCCGAGCTCAGTAAGAGCAGCATTCATTGTTTTTGTGCCGGTTTTCGAGAACCCCGCTATTATGACCTTCATTTTGCCGATTTCAGTGGTCAAGTCTATAGCCTATGTGTTTAGATCCTATCTGTATTGAAATGACAATTGTTGTCAGAGAAGTAATTTCGAGCATTGAACACTTTTAAACCTTGTGATGTCACAAGGGGCGCTGATAACTCCAAGAAAACAACTCTGTCAACGAGCTTTGTCAACAAGAAGTGTGAGGCAAAGCCATGTACAGTCACGTTTTTACACGCTCCTTCGCTAAGAAAGCATTTATAACCCCCTTTGTAATCAAAACAAAGCGCAATTCTGTCTTGCTTTCAGCCAAGGCACTACCTCACAAAAAACTGCCCAACTTGCCAAGGTTTCTCACAGCAAGTTAAACACTAAAATACCTTGTTTTATCAAGCGCCCTGTTCGCTTCAAGGTAAAGACATACAGACGAAGTTTGTTTTGACTTTGTCAATGAATAACTGGCCTATATTGACATGTCGCACAAACTGCTGGTACTCGAATCGGGATCATTTCAGGTCAAAACATAAACCTGTACTGCATACAAATACAGCACTTGGCGTATAACAGTCCATTGAACCTCAGTTGATATTTATTCAAGCAGAAAGAACTGCTTGGCGGAACGGTAGCGTTAAAAATTACGAGGTTTTTACGCAAAAGACGAGTAAAATCGTTTGCCCACGGGCAACATCATTACGGAAACGAGGCAAGGTTGGCGATGTATATTGAAACACAATTTTTCAGGTCATAGCGGAGTAACTGTCTGTACAATGTCGCCTGGAAGCTCCTGATGTGTTAAAACTAATCAGCTCATTTTCCGAAGGGGTATTTCTTTGCGCCTGCGATGAAAAGAAATGCTGGTTATCTCTTATTCAAGCATAAACCGGGGGTAATCAGTGCCTCCCTAGCGTCATGGTTGATTGCTTATCGCGTCAATCAACACATGTTACAAGCAGGCTAAATTTGAGGAAGGTAGCTCAAATTATTAAAAAGTTGATACAGGCGCATCAATTTTAACACGCATTGAAGAGACACGCACCCCATTGTACAACTGACAAAAGTCATGGAATCAGATCTTAACGCTCTGTACACTATTTTCTATTCTATTTTTTTACACTTACAGTATTGATCGTAGTCGGGACAACAACTCTTGGTGTTTTTGCAAGCTGGGTGGCACTGGCATGTCCATCCTTTGTTGTATCGCCCGCATCGGCTGTGACAGGTCTTCTTGGGAGCTAAAAACAAAATCGTTTTATAAATTACACGTGGCGAGAAAAATATTGTAACAATTTTACTGCTGGCCAAGCCTTTTCTTATTTTTTTTAACATTTTTAACACAAAAGCGATTTCAAAAACAAGCAATTNGTGTTTTTGCAAGCTGGGTGGCACTGGCATGTCCATCCTTTGTTGTATCGCCCGCATCGGTTGTGACAAGTCTTCTGGGGAGCTAAAAACAAAATCGTTTCATACATTACACGTGGCGAGAAAAATATTGTCGCAAACCAATATATTGTAACAATTCAACTGCTGGGCAAGCTATTTCTTGATTTTTTTTACATATTTCACACAAAAGCGATTTCAAAAACAAGCAATTTTGGCGGCCAAGCTCTGATATTGCGCCATACTATTTTTTGACGTCAAATATTAACACAAAAGCGATTTTCGGACGCCACTGTGTTAAACAGGCAAAGTGGGTTTCCAAGCCGTGCTGTGTTTTGGCTAAAACCAGTTTTAATCCTGTTGTTAACGCATGTCAACACGCCTACAGCCGAAAAGCTAATCCTATTACCTCCAGTCAGATTTGTGTTAAATGACAACGGCATGTTGTACTGACATTTCTCTGAATTCGAACGAATTCGAAAGACTTTTGCTAGGCTTGATGAAGTTGGACAATAATCGACCAAAAATGCTTGTATACATTTATCATATATTTTGTAATAGTTTAAGAAAATTAATGGAAATGTAGCGTGCCTATGCCAACATTATAGATTTGGGCAATTCATTGTGATAAAATTAAACTTTCGCCTTGCAACATAACGCTTGCATTTTCAAGTATTTTTGTCTTGTGATCTTACTAACTTATGAATATAATATGATTAATTTGGCATATAATTAAGACACTATTGCCTCAGAGAGAATTATCACCGAAAAAGCCCCCAGCTAAATAAACACCATGTGTTTGCGCAAATGTCTGAGACCTCATTGGCGGTGGAATGGTGATACCAATCACGAAGTTCATAATTCTACGTAATTAAAAAACTCGCTGGACTCCATCAAAGTAATTAGGTCAGTTATCCAGAATTACACCACGACAAAGCGGCCAGTCCTTTCATGGCGACCAATTAAAAAATAACCGACAACAAATATTCGCTTGTATGTCGCGTGTCGCTCTTTGGCACGAATTGTGTCGCGTGTCGCTCCCTGGCACGACACCGAAGAGCGAATTTGGTTCAAACGAGACAGTTTGTTGTTGTAGCAAATCAAAAGGTTCTAGTAAAAGGCCCGCGCGGTATGTTGCTGGAATTAACCCACTGGCACACCTCATTAACTTGTATATGAGCTTAAAAGCACTTGAACTAGCACCAACAGATAAAATTTATCGACTTGGAAAGAATGCGTTTTGTGGTTTAGTACTTCGGATTCGCGTCACGGACCGATCGGAATTCGAACGTAAACATTCTTTGTCACGGATCATTGGGTTTGTGACGTCACGGTGGTCTTACCTGCGCATTGGTATCCGTTGCCGTAGTAACCGGGCTTGCATCGGCATGTGTAGCCCCAGAAGTAGTTGGGGGTGCAGACTGCGTACTCGTGGCAGTTGTTATTGTAACATCGGTCAACTGGAAAGGCAAAAAAAATTTTTAGAGCAATAAAAAAGGAAATATGGTTTTCCTGTTTCAAAGTCAATGGTTTTTGCTTGATTTTAATTTGAAAACGTGATGCGAATAAAATTTTGAATAAACGTTTTCCTGATGGCCTTAGTGGATTTCAAATTACAATCTGTCGTTTTTTCAACTTAAAAAAATTATCGTTTCCTTCCCTAAATTTCACATTAGCAGACCGAAAACTCCCTTGTCTTTAAAATATGGTTCACACAAGACGCTGTGAAATTTTTTTGAGAAAGTTGCAAAAAAAGTTTAAAGATGCTCTTACAATCGAATTTACAGCGCAAACATACCGACGCAATATCCACCCTTGCCCTTGATATAACCGGGTTTGCACTTGCACACTGCTTTGCCGTCGACAGGAATACAAATCGAGTTGTATCCGCAAACTCCGTGATAGCATGGGTCGGGCTCTGAAAAAAAACGAGATAATTTGAGACGTGTTTTTTTGGTACATCAGTGTTTATACAGAAAAATTAACATGTATTGAATCGGTTGTTTGTTAAGTTTTCTAAGGTGTTTTTAAATCCTTGAATCTTTTCCTGAGCCAGAAACTTAAGTAACATTGCTTAACCAAGTATAACTCGACGGACTCACTCAAATTGAAGTCACAAACTTTTAATGATATAAATAAAAAATAAACACAACTTGATCCAACTTAACTACAATGAAACAAAGGCTGATGGATCGACAGCGGATCCAGTTCGACTTAGTAACGAATTCAAACATTGCTCTTTCTTTTTAAGGACAAATAACCCAACCTAAAAAGTATAACCCCTCTAAGTGAATATAAAGCTTTTCCATAACACTGGCAGCTATTGTAAATTTGTCACTTACTTTTGCAGTATTGACCGTTTCCTGTGTAGCCTTTGTTGCATACGCACTTGGCTTGTTTGTACGAACTTACAACACAACGGGCGTATTCGTGGCAGTTGATATTGGCACAGGGGTCAACAGCTGTAAAAAAATGCACATATGAAGCAATAGATCGTTACATAACGGGCAGTGTTAACATGGTTGTTATTTTTTGTAGAATAGACACTCGCGAGTTTTTATACATTTGATACGTATGCCAGAGAGCTTGTTCTCTGGCAGCTATGTTTTTAATTGGACAAAAAAACATTTACATTTATTGTACTTTGGACTATACATTTTTTTCAAATATTGTCCTATGGTAATGCTTACGTGAGCAGTACTTTCCGTTGCCTTGGTAACCGTGCTTGCAGACGCATTTGTAACTTTTCTGGTAACTGGTGCATTTCGCGTGTTCGTGGCAGTCGTGGTTGGCGCAAGGATCGGGGCCTGCATGAAGAATTCATCTTCAAAACATTTGCACTTACATGAGTAACATCAGAGGCATTAAACCTACGTTTGCATCCGTATTGAGTCTTGATGTAGCCATCGTCGCAGACGCATCGTCGAACTTTTCCGCTGTATGTGCAGTGCGAGTATGCTGGGCACTGGTAACCATCGCATGGGTTGATGACTGTAAAATTAGAAACTTGCTTCTAAAGTCACGTGTAAAGAAACAGCAACAAAATTGCTTGTAGTTTATTCCACAAAACCAGATTTAATATTACTATCGAAGTAATACTTATTGACTTTATTAGGAATCGCAGTTGCCCGCTTAAATATATTTTAAAATCTTTTTGTATATTTATACTTACGTTTGCAATA
>QXVZ01008923.1:25374-47871 GCA_008931825.1 Phallusia fumigata | reverse complement strand
GCTTGACTTGGTGCGATAACTGACATCTGTAAACAAACCTTACTTCATACAGTTGTTTTAAGTTGTACGGTGGGACTCGCGTAAAGAGCAGTAAAAAACGTGTGGTAAACGGCAGGACAATAAGGACGTAATTCTTATGCAGGCTATACCTAATGCAGTTAATTAGCCCAAGAAAAGCAATTGCAAAACAGTCCCAAAATCAGGGAATAAAGTCAAGTGAGGGTTCGACTGTGGATGGCGTTGAAATGGAGTTCCTTAGTGACGAACTGAAGTATTTGCAAATTTTGGATACATTTATGATTTTTCATAGGTTTCGTTAACATGCAACAGCATTTAAGAAAGCAAGTTACTTCTCTGGCTTGGTTTTTGATGAGACGAAGGTAGTGTGCAGATATACATTGTACACACCGCCGACTGCCACGTTGAGTTGCATGCTCTTGTTTTTGTTGTACATAGATGGAGAGGTAAAAGCGAAACGGGCTCCTGGTTGCCATTCCCAAGACTCCATGGTGTAACCATTTGCTGTGAAACGTCAACAATGCTAAAAACACATCCAACACACACTTTTGGACCAAAACCAAACCAAAAATTTAAACATAAATTCCCAATTTAGTGGTTGGCCTTGCAGTTCTGCATCAATAAAATTAGGTTAATTTGAATTGTATTTATTTCTCTGGCCGAAACAAACGTAGCGAAACAATAATATCAAACAGGTTGCCAAGAGGGTAATTTAACCCATTTAAAGGCCTGTGGAGATTGACCGCTTGGGTATAATGGACCGGAAAACATACGTCAGTATAACTGTATTTGCTACCATGTCGATGTCATACTAGCCTTTATCTCGATTTGCACAAATAAAGTTCAATTAAATTATTTGTTGGGTAATTTTGCCCCAGACTTACTTCGTGGGTAGTAAGTAAATCACCTTACGGTTTAGGTGTAGATCAAGCATTCCCAAGAACAAAAATAAAAACCTGTTTTTGTTGGTTGGCCCTTGGCTGTCAAATGCGCATAGATCAATCGCGGAGATGTAAGATGCTTTGAAAATTCTTTAATGCGAGCGAAGACTTGTCTGCCGAACTCTTTTTTGACTGATAAATCATACACGTAAGAGAATCGCCTAATTTAAGAAGACAATGTCAAAATTCACATGGAACTCATACTTACCCTTTATGTCAAAATCACTTCCTCTCCTTATGTTTTTTAACACAATCTTAAAAAAAAACAAAAAGGCTGGTTAATGGGATAACTAAACGTAATCGTCACATCTTTTGTCGGAAGAAACGCCTTAATGGCTTTGTAACAAATGTTATGCTTGTTTCGACAAAAAACAAATAGCTTTACCTTGGTAATTTGGTCGTTATCATTTTCGTCGATAACACGTCTTTCAGCTTTATTGTTTATGTCAGAGGTCCCGCTGCTGTGAAAACTAATCAAGGGATTGATTAAACTGCACACACACACTTACACAGTAACGCGCTTCAGCAACAATACTTACAGTTTTCCATATTGTGTGCAACTGGCGTCTTGAAGGCAGCGGTACATGTTTGCTTTGGTGTCTTCTGCGTTTTGCAGCATATCATTATACAGTTGAAACTTCTCATTTATTCTAACTGTGAGAACGATCAAGGGCGGCAGAAACCCCAAGGACAGAAGACCAAACACCGAACCAAAAGTTATAATTCCTTGTTTATTTTTCATTGTATCGACTTTTTCATGCCCGAAAAAACAAATTCACTACAAACTGTGTGCCAAAGGCAAGATTTAGACACTGCTTAAACCCAAAAATGCACCAAAACACTCTTTTTAAAGACTCTAATAAACGGTTACATATTATGCAAACAAACTAATAGAATCCGCTATGTTACAATTTATGAAGTGGTGACGCATATTCTATCACTTTTACTGCAACAACACAACAACATTTAAACGTTCTTTCGCTTATGCAGTGTACTCGAAGAAGCGCTTCAGCAAACTGCCAAGCGGAACCGTAAGCGCCGTATCAGATGTAGGGGAAGTACCCAACGGTGAGGTACGTTGCTTTGGCAACCCGCGGCGGCACAAAGCAACGAGGGTTCATTGAAAGGCTTTTTGAGACGTTTTAAATTTTGTTATTGGCCGACGGATAGAAATGCACAATATGCAAAAACTTAGTACTCCAAGATATTTTTTATTTTTGAAGGATGGCAGCACTGGCAAAAGGATGCGTGTTTTTGTCCGTCATGAAAAATATTTCTGAGTCCCTTTATCGAATAAAACGTGTAGTTTAGATTCCAACACTTACTTTGGGATTTATACCCTAGAAATTCTTCACACATGGCTAACACCGTTTCACCACTCCAGAAAGAGGAACAGAAATCGCTGCCCCTGCCACACCCCCAAAACTTTAGTTTCAAATAGGGGTTTTCATCAAATAGGGGTTTTCCGGTCTTCCGTAGCTTTTGTAGTTTTGAATTTGAGGTTTGTAGTTCCTCTTGCGATTTTGCTGGCGGCGTTGATGAAGGATTGATTGAAAATAAAAATTTAAGCAGTTATTGACTTGTTAGGCACCAAATCAACTGTCCAGACACAGGAATGGCGCTTGCAAGTCTGAAAACATTTCTTCAAGTCTTTCTTTTAGCATCTTTGTTGTTTGTGCCGCCGCTTGGCTACATGGTAAACTACAGCATACAGTGGTCTAGGGATATGCAGAACGCGTTGCAAGCAGCTAACTTAATAACCACTTGCATTAATTGCTGCATCCTTGTAAATTCAACTGGATGTGAAAACTGTTCTGACAGGTAGGCAAATTATTTTGCAAATTTTAAGTTGCAAAAAGCTCAGCCAACTAATGGGTAGACTGACTGTCATTATTCATGACAATTAAATCAAATACCTTACACAATGTTCAATTCTATGTATCATTGTTTGTCTTAAACAGTTTTTTAGTTGCAAAGTTCAACTCATTTCAGTTTTGTTTTGTTTTTTTAATAAACATTATGTATCAAATGAGTCAAATACACACATGCAAATCACAAAAACATAATTTAGTTACAAAATTGCTTCACAATGATTTACAAAATTTGCAAAATGTTTTTGTTACAGGATTGTTTGTGAGATACCAAAAGCACATAAACGCAAACGGTTTGATGATAAGACAATTGAAGAGGTACAAGAATGTGTGCAATACTTTTGTTTTATATGTAATTTTATGCATGACTTACAAATAAACTTAAATAACACTATGAAAAAGACCAGAATGACTGAAAAAAAAATCAAGTAATTTATTACTTGGTGTATAAATACTTTTCAGATTGTTGGAAAACAACTTTCAAGTGAAAGTGAAAAAGTGAAGATCGAATGTAATGCACCTTTTTTTATAAATTTTAGACTTAATTTAACAAATATCTGATATTTTATTAGTGCACAAGAGTTTGAACAACTCATATGCAGCCATTGCAAACTTGGAAAATCTTAAGATGAACATCTTGACTCCAAACTTGCCACTTGCACATGTTTATGCAGCCGGTCAACCCAAACAATATGGTATTTTATTATTGCATTTATAATGTTCACTTTTGCTGGCGGTGTGTGTTTTGGGTTTGTTGTGTTCCTATTTAAAGCATGCCTAAAACAAGTAATGCTAAAAATAGGTCTACCATCAATCTGCCTGTTCAACTGTAATTGTAGCACATTTTTGTGTTTGGTAAGGGCAATTTGGTACAATTTGTAGTATTTCACCAGCTTGGAAAAAATAGACATTTGGTTATGGAAGTGCAATAGCATTTCGAACACCCTTCTGGAAATACAATGTTCTTTGGGTGGAAGGGACACATATTGTTTTCAATTGTTTTTTCTAATTTTGTCAATTTTTCTTAAATTTGGACACATATTTGATAGGTAACTGAAGTTGTGCACCATATCTTGTGATCCTAATTGACCAATCGGTTAATCCACATGCCCCCAAACCTTTAAATTTTACAGCAACATTGAACAAAGTAAGTCACCTAAAAGTTTCGAATTTTGATAGTTGGCACAATGGAAAGTATTAAAAATTAATTAGTGACAGTTGGTTGGATTTACCAACTTTTCACCGGTTTACCCCAAACATGTATTTTTTGTTCACATGCATTTCAGTTCAGAACAGTAAGTTTAGTTTAGTAATTCTAACATAATGAACTAAAATAATGTATATGTGGTGTTCTTTATTGGTTATCTAAAATTTCAACCTGATCCGCCAAGCAATTACACGTACATCCCAAATGCGCTCAGCAGTTGGTGGTAGACTGCGACTTCACTTATAAACGGGCTTTAATTCGGGGCTGCCAGGTGGGCATTTGTTTGCTAATTTAAACTGTAATTGCGCAGCTGCAACCTAATACGTTTGCTAGATCGCGATTTAGAAGACAACACCACAACAACTTTATTCAATCGTTTTCATTATTAATCCTGCTGCTTCACTGTCAATATATGTCAGTTCCATATAGTTATATTTGTCCCAATGCGTAGGCGGTGATGGACATGTTTTACAGCGGTTGCTGACGTTCTCGCGGGCTGCTAGGCAGTCGTTCGGTTTGTGACAGTGTACTTCTAATGCCATAATAAAAAGTCACACCAGTAGTTTTACCCAAAAAATAATATATTTGTGCCAATGATCGATTTTGTGGTTTACCTTGTAACAAATTTAATAGATAGTGGACACATGGGCAATTGGCAATGGCATCATGGTGCCGAAAGGATTTTGGAAACCTATCCAAATATGTTTGATAGCAAGAACGGAAATTTGGTTGCTCCTTTGGGCGGAACTTACATCATATATGTGCACACAACATTTGTGTCAAATTTAAGAAAGGGGAACAAAACAATGTAAGATTCGTTATATTACTGACAACAATAAGGTTTTAGAAAAGGTGACCCACTCATTGAGGACCTTTTATAGTCCCTATTTATGCCCAAAATGCATGTAAAATAACGTTTCAGTTGATATATTTTCATGTTAAGTGTAGGAACAGGTCAAAGTTTTTTATGCTCTTGTTGATCAATTGTTTTTCAAAGGTGCACACTTGGCCATGAAATTAAAAAAAATTTTAATCACTCCACCAAACATACTCAAAATTTACTAAAGTCGCGTGAAACCTTGCGATGTGACGTCACTGTGTATGTGAGAAGACGACGAGAAGACAACGATTTGATTGGGTTTCACACATTGCACTCACAGGGAGCATATATACTTGAGGAAGGAAGCAAAATTAGTGTGCACTATTCGAAACCACTCTATGTTGATATTGGATCTTTGTTAACAGAGACATACTTTGGCATGTTTATGGTGTAATGTTTGTGGATATAGCGCTGTATCCTTATTTTGTAAAGCACTTACTGTCTGAAACAATGTTTCCTTTTTGACAGAAGCTGTTGTCATCATCAGGCAATTACTTTATTTTTGTATACAATGTCAATCATGTTTTTTATGCATTGTTATCGTGTTTATTTAGCAGGCAGGATCAAGCATGCAATTTTTTGAATGTTTTCGTTTATGTTTTATTTTGTTCTGAAATTTATTCTTCAAATGGTGCTGGTCGTTGGCTACTGGTGTAGTTGCTTTTGCNTGTTGGGCGTTGTCAATTGCAGTTGTCCACAGTCGGTATAATGAGCATTTATTTATTTTTATGACCTATTAACAATAATCTTTTTTCCAGAATAGTCGAAGGTTAAACAACTTATTCCTTATTTGAAACCAACAATTCCTGCAAATCGATTGTACCTTTGTCGTTGTTACATTGTAGTTCGGTACGATTTAGTCCATAGATTGAGATGAGGATTCCCTCAAATCCATACCGCACGTAGGAGCTGTAGCTTAGCCATTTCAGATACCACGGAATTGTCTCGAAGCGAACGAAAAATCCAGAAAACAAAAGAACGGGAATGGCTGTGATCGGACCAACAAACGTAGCGACCTGTAATGAAATAGTTCAGAGGTTTTAGAGACACAACACCAAACCCTTGGTTGTTGCAAAAAAATAGTCGGGAAGAAGTGACATTTAGACGATTTGATTTTTGATATGGATAGTCAGCTCAAGCTTATAAGAACTATCCCGTACCTGCAATGATGTTGACGCGGCCCCAATCAGAAGGCCAAGTGACTGTGCCACCACTGAGGTCATCACAAAGAGTGCCAAAAACAAGAAGAACCGTTCGACGTCATAGGGTTGCGACGTCATAAAGTATACGATGGTGCAGTAAAAAGTGGGAAATATTACCTTAAAAACCAATAGTAATTGATTTGGGTGGAGTATTCAATAAACAGTCAATGCGACAAAACGTGTTGGCTGTTAGGGAGTGTAAATGTAATAAAATCTAAAATCAATTTTGCTGTATTTGTTCAAAGTGGTTCTTAATCGCCTGTTGAACAATGGGTTTAAAGCTCTTCTGTTTCTAACAAAAACGATTAAATGTGTTTACTGGATGTTTGACGAACTCGATACAAATATAAATATATTACCTGGAAGGGAATGTCGGCAAGAGTCTTGGCTATGTAATAAGCTTTCAAAGAGTACCAGTAATTCATGTGTTCTCTCATAAACACAGTCATCTCCATAGGGACTATAAAAACAACAGCAGTTAGATTTTGTAATAATATTAAGTAAAAAAAACGTTGGAATGTTGAAAGTATAGGAGAACAAAATAAATACAAACAGTCTCCTGACTAAATGTAAAAGGAGTTTTTATTACTGTCAGTTACCACAGAACAGCACTTACATGTGAGTACAGTTGGCATAAGGGAGGCAAACATGACGAAAAGCACGGAAAAGAAAAGGAATCCTGAATTATTTAAAACTTTCTCCGCGTTGTCACCAATGTCGAGGTACAAGAGACCAATCAAGACACCAATAATCACGTGACTTAGAAAACGGATGTGCGTGAGCATCTAAAACATTTAATACCGGTCAAATATTGACGAACTTAGAGAGCAAAAATAAGAGTAAATAGCCAAGCAACAATTGACAAGTTTAAACGGTATAAGTGCACCTAACAGCGAGAAATGGTTTCCTAAAATTTGCTTATAGGTCCCGTAATTCACGATCCAGAATGTACATGTATTTAAAGTGAAATGTTATGCCCAGTAAATATTCATAGGCAAACATCAAAAGTAAAAAAATAATGAATTTACGTCACATGTATAATCAATGCAACAAGCCTAAGGATTGGGCTAATATAAGACGTAACATCGTTCTCATTTACAATTAAAAAATGTAACTAGACATAACAAAACCATTACTTGGTCCCGAACGATGGAGATAAAAGTTCTTTTGAAGAGGATTGCAAACTGAGTGAGGCAGCTTGTGTTGAAAGTCTGACATGCCGTCGCCTCCAATTCCGTCTCGATCTGTGAAAAGTAGTTAACGTTCATTTCAAAGTGGTTGCAACTCTTTTGGTTTCTTTAAAATTGTTTTTCCTTTTTCACCCGACTCGGACCTGCAGTTGTAATCGAGTGATTAAGCGCTCTACAAAACATTTTCCCCAAGGAAATTTTTCACTTTGTAGTGCCGTGCTGAATCGAAATACTCAATGTGGTCATGTTTTTTTGTTTATTATCGTGTTGGTCCAGTTTCTTAACTTGAGTCATTTAATGTTTTAGGAAAGATATTTGCAAATTTATAAAATAGTTTTTTAATTTAGTGTAGCGTATTGTCAAATAGCTTGAATTTACGGTTATAACTGTGTGTTAGCCACGTCATTACGCTGCGTTTTATACCAAGTTCTTTTCATTTGTTTTGTACTGACAAAATTCCGTATACTTGCACATCTTCTCATGATAATTTTATGGTAACTCACATTTTTAATGGTAACTTGGTTGGAAGCCTTGTCAATTACTTGCATCACGATGCTGTCATTGGTGTTTTTTGTCCAAATTTCCTCATCCTTTGACGACGACGAACTTACAACCTGACTGTTGTTGGCTTTCTGTGTACAAAACTTTCTAATTATTCTTGCAATAGTTTATAACTTAAAGGCTTTAAAGCTTTAGTGAAGTAGAACTAAAACTCTAGTAAAAAGTCGCCGAGAAAGTCATGTTGTTAGCGCGAGTTGTAAACCTTTCTGCAGTGGACAAGACAGGAAGCTCGACGGTGGACCCATTATAAGCATAACACATTCAGGCGTTGTTGCACCCACCGAGGATAAAATAAAATAAACAAACAGCATTTAGACGTTTTACTTGAAACGTGTCAGAGTAGTGTTCACATTTTCCGGCATCTACAGCTTTCACCAGGGTCGGATTGACTTCGCCGTATTCGCCAGAGGCAACTTCAATGACTGTAACATAACAAACAACCACAGTAAGTTTAGGTAGTGTCATATATATAGCTTGGTCCAAAACATCTTTCCCACATCAGCGTATACTCAGTAAACCGTAATTTTTCGTCTGTAAATTATTTTTGTAAACTATAACTGATTTCTTGCTTACTGTAATCAGCAGGGTTGTGGTATTGCGGACAACTCAATCCGTTGTCTCTGAGAAATGGCAGAAGACCTTGCACATTTCCGTGGTATAAACATTGCCCACTTCCAAGTATGTAAAGCTGAAAACAAAAAAAATAAAGTTGGAAAACAAAAATGTCCCAGGAGTTCGAATTTTACAATGTAATTGTGTTGTCAAACATGGTAAAGTTTTTTACGATTTCAAAAATATTCAGGTATTCTAGCCAACTTTAGACGATTTCACAAAACGTGAACGATGCTGTTAGCATGTTTATAAAGTACTGCAAAGCGACAACATCTAAGTGCCATACCATGTCAAACATTTCAAATAGTTTCGCTGATGGTTGGTGGATGGTACATATGACAGTTCTTCCTCCCATCGCAAGTGACTTTAGAAGGGAAAGAACTTGAAAACTTGACACGCTGTCGAGGCCACTAAAATCAACACGCGAACTTTATTACCTGTGATTCGCAAAATCTAAATCCTTTCGGCTTTACAAAACGTAAAAGCGCAATTGTTACAAGTTTAGACCATTTAAAAGATAAATAGTTTAAAAATTAGACAACCAAAAAATAACGAACTTTAACACCAACTACTTTGCAGTTTTGTTGAAACTGGATTACTCGCGTGACGTACCTCGTTGGCTCATCAAAAAACATGACCGGTGGGTTGTTCACTAGTTCCAGGGCGATCGCCAACCGTTTTCGCTGTCCACCAGAAAGGTCCGAAGTCCGGGTTTTTCTGCACGGCATCAGGCCCAGAGTGCTAAGAATCTCAGACACAATTTCCTGTTTCCGCTCACCACTGGTCTTTCGTTCCAGTTTAAGATTGGCTGACACCTACGACGGTAGAGAGGTTACCAGTGAATTTTTTACCCAACGCTTCGTAATACCACGTGCATATGTTGGACTTTGGCATTTGGAATTGTCGAAAAACAATTTTAACTAATATTTTACAGTTGAACGCAAGGTGGCGTTGTGGTCGTAAGTTAACCTTAACACGAAACAGACGGGGCCCTTTAAAACATAAAGTATCGCATGTACCGCATGTATCCCATATACCGCATGTAGCGCATGTATCCGTATAGCACATGTACCATATACCGCATGTACCAGTATACTGCATGTATAGCGCATGTACCCGTATAGCGCATGAACCCATATGTACCCGTATATATGCTGTGTATGGGTACATGCGCTACATGCGGTATACGGGTACATGCGCTATACGGGTACATGCGCTACATACAGTATATGTGTACATGCGCTATACGGGTACATGCGGCATATGGGATACATGCGGTACATGCGTTACAAGGGCCCCAAACAGACAAGAAAATGGGCCTTACCTGAAAAGCAACTCATGCCTAATCAGCGATTTAGCATATACAGTCATTCAATCAAAAATAGACATTTTGTTATTAACCCAACAAGATTGAAAATTTTTCAAGTGGTAGTTTTTTTGCCATCGCTCGCAACACAAACCAGAAAGCTGTATATCACTCCACTCACCATCATTGATTCCATAACTGTGAGATGCGGAAGAAGACGATCATCCTGCATAATGTAGCATGACTGCTTTCGAAAAGACCGAGAATCTCGTGCTCTTCCATTTATCAAAATCTCACCCTTCATTCCGCGTTCTCTACATGACGGGACATTGTGTAGGGCTTTTTAAATAATTATGATTTGTTATCGTTTTAATTAGCTGGATAACAATCTGTTACGATAAATTTGCAGATGATTGATCATTAACGCAAATTTATAAATAGACCAAAACATTAAACTATACTTGATTAGTGTTGGGGTAATATACTGCTTCAAATGAAGGTCAAAAGCGCTTTGCTATATTATCCAAGCAATTAGATTATATCAGTATAGAGCATACACCTGAAAGTTTTAATCAGATTTGTGTTTATAGTACGTGGGCTGAAATTTTGTGATGTGCCAATGTTATGTTTTTGGTAGTTTTTTTCTAGTTGCCAAGTCATGATCACAAATCGTTCCCAATTTTTAGTTCCATTCAGCAAAGTCGCATTCAATCGAGATACGTTTGACGCAACNGTCAAAAGCGCTTTGCTATATTATCCAAGCAATTAGATTATATCAGTATATAGTATACACCCTAAAAGTTTTAATCAGATTTGTGTTTATAGTACGTGGGCTGAAATTTTGTAATGTGCCAATGTTATGTTTTTGGTAGTTTTTTTCTAGTTGCCATTTGATAATGATTGATTAAGTCATGATCACAAATCATTTCCAACTTTTAGTTCTATTCAGCAAAGCCGCATTCAATCGAGATACGTTTGACGCAACCACGTCACGAGTTTCAAACTTCATGATATATTTGATACCAGGATACAAAATTTTCTCATATTCGTATTTTTAGCCTCAGTATGTTGTGTGTATTGCCATTTTGAACAATCACACGATCCGCTTACCTATAGCCGGCAAGCAAGTTCATGAGCGAACTCTTTCCAGCACCAGAAGGTCCCAATATCGCGACAAGCTGACAGGATGAAAATTGTCCCTTTAGGCACTTTAGGATGCATTTGTAACCTGTGAGTGTTGATCTTATTAGTTTGTTGACATGACAAATAACTTGTAAGGAAGGTTCATAAGACAAGAAATCAAAAGTCGTGTCATCACAGACGTGTCGTCACTGGCAGCTGCAGCCAAAAGCGGCAATCGATTTTCGGGTAACTAGCGTTCAATGAACGAAAGTAACCTCTTGTTCGCGGTTAAAGAGAACGTCACCCAGTCAAAACCGACTTGGTGACTGACGTAAAGGCGCGCAATCAATTTTTTATGAGCGTCTGCGAATAGCTTTCAATTTCTTTTCACCGATCATTTATTAAACAACTCTTCGTAGCTGACAATGGCAGAAACGTCATATTTTGTTCTTCATAATTTGTCAACAATCATTCTTACTTTTGTGTAGGTGTGTGTTGACCACAAAGTAATAAGTGCAGTAGAACCAATGACAACATTTAAAACAATACACCCGGAGCAATCAATTTCAATGCACTTCCTTGCGGCGCTTGCTGGAGGTTACCTTGTGTCAGTGCCCTACAGTAACCTAGCTTCGCGCACCGCAAAGCCTTCCTCGAAATGTATTAGCACGCCGCTGGTGTGTGGGAAATTACAAGACTTAGGGAGTAAACATTGAGATTGGTTTTTGATATTGCACAACATTCACAAATCTTGAAATAAAAACAGGTTATGAAGATCGATACTAATTGCTTTTTAGATGAAGCAGACAACCTTCCCTGGTTTACTCACCCTTGTTTTTGAATATCGACCCTTCCCGTACCGAGTAGCTTAGATTGGAAAATTTAATTTCGACGGGTTTTCGCCTCGGTAGGTGTCCAAATTTTTGAGCGTCTGTTAATTTGTTGTCGACCTGCAAACAACAAAATCGATGCTCAGCGTTGTGATAACTTCGCCATGTATGACGTATAAAAGCTACTGGCGCATAGCTGTTGTGGAATTGCACAGGGGCTGTTTGAAACCTTTAAATCTCCCCAAAAACCCCCGAAAATAAAGTGGAATCAGATTAAATCGTGAAATGCTGTAAAACCATACAACATTAAATGTAAAATGATTCATAAAACCAACAATATACCTTTTTGATTAGCGCCGGCGTGGGATTTTGGCGCAACAACGGCGAGCTGCATTCTTCGGACTTTGAACTCTGCGACTTCAACGCGGCACTGCACGAACCCGGAATTTCGTTGGTCGTCATGGAAACCGACGTGGCGGCTGGGGGGGAAGTGTTTGCGTCCTGGAGCGAGTTGGACGCGTTCATTGTAGAAATGTTACAACAGTGGTTTCGGAAGCAATACAAAACTTGGATTGCCTTTGCCCTAGTTGTGTTATTATCGACTTTTCACAATGCCTTGAAATGAAAATAAATTCTCTTTGAACAGTTACATTGGGTACTGATTAAGATAACATGTTGCAATCTGAGGCAGAACTGTTATATCGTGAACTGGAAATGTCTAGGTGATATTTATAAAACGTCTGACCACCGTCATTTGCGGTCGTCTCCCATACACATATTACAGGTAAAAAATACCGTAAACGTTTTATGGTCCTATTCACACAAGTTTCTTTCAAGAACCCTTGCATTACAGACAACAATATGCTGTTTTCAACCCAAGGTATTGTTTAAGCCGTGATGAATTCTTTTCATAACGTTTGGCAGCTCACCCCACCACATAACCACGTAAACTGATGCTGTTCACCACAGTAACAAAGCACATAGGACAACATTTGTTGTGCAAGTGTGTGACAAACGATGGTTTGCAGTCAATAAATTCCGAACTTTTCACATAACGTTTCGTGTCAGACTATATTACAGAGGTTAGCACGAACTGATAAAACTTATCGGCATGAGACAAGAAACTTGTACTTGTAAATCAACTATTGTTCGCATTCTGCAAATTAACGCAGACATTACCACATCGCCCTGACCGCCTCAAACAATGATAAAACTAATATTACGCCTGATAAAAGCTATATTGCTGGCTGTAGTACATACAAGCTAGCTTTTCCAACCGACGCGGCATCCTGTACCCAAATACAGGCAATATAAATAATTCAGGCGAGTCTACAAAATACATAAACTCAGTATGTGGATATTTCTGACACTGTTTTGGTATGCTGTTTACATTTTATCCAAAAAAAATTACAGCAAATCATGGTTGCTAATATTTATTAGCAGTTCATTGTATATGTGCATTATTATTCGAACCACCGAAAATATAAAAACGGATCCACGAGTGAGGAGCGGTGAAGCGTAAAGTTTTCTTTAGTTGGGGACTTGCTTGTAACCAGGGGTGCGAATTAGCTGAAAGGATAATTGTTAGGTTAATTATAGTTAAATTTACTATACCTCTCTTCGCTCTATAAAACCCCCTTCACTGGGTCAGTAACTTAGTCCTAGCGTTCAATAAGTGTTTATTTTTCATTATATTTAAAAACAGACTGCGTCCGGTTTGTTCAACCACCGTGTGTCAATAATAACCTACACAAAACCTTGCACAGTAGAACGATTAACATATCATATGTGAAGTAAACCAAACTTGGCAAAGACCAACCGCGATGTACGATCACAAACCGTCCTTAATTGTGACCGGAATCGATTTAGTTTGTCTACAGACAGCGGAGATGCCGTTATTGATCGTCATACTAATTGAACTTAAACGTTTGATGTTATGTACACTCACCGAATGCAATCAAAAACTAAACAGCACATTTTCTTTAATAAAACTTCAAACCTACTCATTGTCAATGCGATCTGGACGTAACAAGTTCAAAAGCCGATTGCGGCAAATACAACTACCACCACTTCACCGGTTTTTCAACGTTTACTATAAGGCACACGCATGAAAGTAGCAGCTGCTTACTACGTTAGTGGTGACATCCCAAAAATCAAGTATGGTAGTATTTCAACTTTCTTGCGTCTGCTACCCTAAAACATCGCTCCGCCTTTTGTATCGACTTTAGCAATATATTCTTACCAATCTAAAATTCTGCCAGTCTTTCTCACAAACGCATTGTGCACTGTCTCCACACCTCTGTCACCATTTCGTCTGGCCGATCAATACACGTAGATTGGTTGAGCTGGTGCGGTGCGAAAGCTTTTTAAAGCGTGCGCTCAAGTCATGTGCTCTAGGTCTGCGCTGAATTCTTTCCATTGGAAATTTCCTTTCTTTGCCGGCTCTGCATGGCAAATCAAACGGTTGCCAGCAAAAAGGAAAGGAACGCAACTAAAACTGCGCTCAACAATTCTATCGCTCGCGAAGTAAAGTAAATGCGACGACCGCAACAACTGGCTTTCGCACCTTCGCCGATTTGTTACCATTTACACTAAACTCTTGAATACCAGACAAGAAAAACCAACTAAGCAAAACATCACACACAGTAGCATATTGGCGTGATAATAAAAGTAATGACTGAAGGTAATAGATGATCGGTGTGACGAATAACATACACAGACAACTAAAGAGAAAATGATGGGCCTGACGTTACTGGTTTATCACAATGCGGCCTCTGTAATCCCAAGTCTAATATGTGACGTTCGCTGCGTGATCGAAAGCTTCTTTCCAGGAATGACGTCAAGTGCGAAGTCAAATGGATTTTTACCAAATCGATGGAACGTTTACTGTTTCGCATTTGTTTCCAAACGTGCTGTAGTTTTGCAACAAATAACAAGAATTTCAAGTCCTTGTTCTGATCACGATTAGTGATTTCATACCCATGCTGCACCGACCTTTGATATCGTCTGCGAATGGTTGATGCCAAACGCCCTTTCAGGTTAGCCAAAATTATTTATACATCTGCTAAAATCGACCTTTATTCGACCTTTCTGACCTAGTTTTTGGAAAAAACAATAGCTCTTTAACAATATTAGCGCTATTTTGGATGCAGTGAAATATTTATTCCCGAGCCACCGGAAGTGCCCGACATGCGCTGAGTCAAAATAAACCAGACTGAAATTTCCAAGGCTACAAGGTTACTCTCGGTCATATGGAAGGTAATTCTGGTTCATGCGACGATGGAAAACAAGCGATAGGAACTTCGCATTCTCTAGTGATGCGGATTGTGGAAACTGTAGACTGAACCTCCATTAACCGACGCACATCGCAACACTGCTGGTGTTTGAATGCAAAGTTTAGGCAACTGTCGTGCAATGTACATCTTGTCTCCATGTTTCGGTAACGCATTACACTAATCAGTTGGTGATGTTCAATAAAGTCGCCAAGTCGTGCACACAATCCTGCAGAGAGTAATCGGTAGAAGCAGCGTAGTTCCCCAACTTTTTTTGTTTTTTGCTATCCTCTAAGGCAGTGATTCTCAAAGTGTGGTCCGCGGACCACTAGTGGTCCGCAGTCCCCTCATAGTGGTCCGCGAAAAGATGACTAAAACCATGCACGGGTTAATAAAATCGCCTGTTTTGAGAACATGTTAGAATGGAATTCTGTTTTGGTGGAAAAAATTCGAAGATAAAGTGGTCTTTGGGCTAAAAAAGTTTGAGAAACACTGCCCTAAGGTTTATGTATTATGGCACCTAAAGTGACATACAGGCAATTCTAAAAAGGACAACATTAAGTAAATCATCATTTTGCATTTTGTTTGTTAGGTATATACATCAATCAAATCCGTCTTTTTTGCAAGCAATATTTACCTTTATATCTGGCCGCGGAAGCTCCGTTAGAAAACACTGGGTAAAACGAAAAAAAGCTACCATTTTGGCTAGAAGACAACACTTACTGGGCTCTCCAGCGCTACCTAGTAGTTGCAGTATCAACACAGGTCTCACGCACATTTATTGCACAATACACTAAAAATAGGAACAGTTACAAAAACCTAATCCGAAAATGATTTGGACAAACAATTAAGAGTACTTCGCAGCAATGACGCGGCATTGTCAGCAGTTTTAAAGTTGTTTGCTGAATAATAGAATATCGTACAGCATATTTTGACAAAGGATCTTTGTGTCAAAAAATTTCACAAAACGCTGGAGAAAAATACGCAGATGCGATAAACTTCAAAGTTAAAAAAATTAAAAAACCTTTAGATCTGTTTTAAAAGGATACGGTTTATTTGTAGGCAGCTTTTGCAACAAAATGTTTGTCTTCACAATCACAACTATTCTTCAAAGAAAAAAATTTATCATTTTTGAATTGCGCGCCATGGCGTTTATAGTTTGACAAGGCTCTGTGGACATTGCACACACACTTAGCGAAATGGCATTTTGAACCGATTAGTTGCTAACTAGATTACAGTGTGAAGATTTTTATAGATCTGTCAACAAAGGTTGTAAAGTGAAACCACAACCGACAAAACTATTGCAACAAGATAACAATTTTAGCACCAAAAATTATTATTGTAACACTCGCTTGAAAGTAATAGCTAGAAGTGCATTTACGCTAAAAATACGAGTAGATTCACATCTTTATGCATACGGTTCAAATACAAATGGCTTTTAAGAAAGGTTCAAAAATATAAACAAGACCGAAGACTTGTGGTCATACGGCAGTGCGCACAGAACAAAACTACATCTTTGGCTAGGCAGAATATAATAAATACTTATCTAAGTGCACATATAAGCCATCATCGGCCACCGTGATAAACCATTGCGTTGGGTAGTTAGTGCATAATAAACACTGTAAAAAACGAACACATCAATCACTCCCACCAAATATGGGCAGCGCAGGTTACACATGCATAAAAAGCTTTGATGCTTAACACCAAAGTACGCATTGCACATGTCTTTAATCCATGTTACAAATGCATTTTACTGTCTGCTTAATATAACTTACCATGATTTACAGCATATCCATGAAACGTAGGATAGCAGCTCTATTATTCACCTCTGTAGCACCAAGACTTTCTTTCGTCAAGAAAAAACGTTGCCCCCAAAGTCCAACTTGTTTTCTTGCCATTAATTGTCCTTCGCGAAATTAGTCTGGTGTCTGTGCTAAATTGAAATCCGACCTCTAAGAAAGAGGACAGTATGCAAAAATCCATACAAAAGAAAGGATTTTCAGCATCAAAGCCAACGTCGGTACAAACTTTCTTCGCAGTGTTAATGTAATCTTTTACTTGCAGTTCTCCACCTTTAATTGGGTCCACAAGTTCGGCTTGCACCGCGCGGTCAAAGAAATATGAAAGTACGTAAAAACTCTGGTGCTTAATTTCGGCGGGATGGCCGATCTTTCCACTGATGGCTTTGTCAGTTGCAACGCGACACAACTCGTATCTTGTGTTGTCAATACCTGTAGCGCCTTGTATGTTATACCTAGGATTCAAAATACGTAGGTTTAAAAAAGTGTACAATGTAACTACTAGCTACAAAAATGGGTTAAATGTAGTTTTCCCACGTAGTGTTGTTTTTAAGGAGATCCGTTGAACTACCCTGTAGCATGTTATATTTCTACCATGTTGTTTGGGCACTTCAAATACACTAAAGCATAACTTTTACTCAACACTAAACATTTAATGAAATTTATGTGTAAACGCCAAGTTATTCACCGCCTGACGTATATGAAGCAGCACAGTTGCAATAAGCAATACTACAACGAAACGATGGTGACCATGAAACAATGCAGATAGGCCTACATACTTCGTTGCTCGATTTTTCCAAACACTATTGTATGAAGCAGGCATACAAGCAGTTGTCACACTTATGAGGTTTTCGGGGCTTGGTCCACCCATGCTGGCTTCACGGGTGGACAACAGTCCAAATCCCAAATAGCTGTGAGTGTAAAGTTTTATTTTGTTGTTGAAAACTGGGACATCCCTAAAAAAGCTCTCCTTGGAGTCGTTGATTGTGTTGATTTCATGCGACGCAAAAGTGATCTGCATTGAGCCACCTGATTTAACAAAGACAAATTGAAACATACAAGTTTTTCCCTTACAAATCAAAACTGGTAATTTCATGCGTATCAATGTTTTAGTATGCACATGTTAATCATGGTAATGTTCAAAAATAAGTTTTACTAAACTATTTGCTTTTTGTGTTTAAGAAGCAATAGAGTTGTTTAACTAATATATAATCAAATTCAATATGCCATGCATATTGCATATTCTGCTGTTACAATTACAAACAGACCAGCTTCTCCTCTAAAATTTGTAAGCAGTTTGATGCTAGTATAAATCAGAAAGATAAGTAGATTTTTTCTGCCAAGACAGATCACAATAGTATTAACCTCCGAGATCAATGCATCCAAATGTTAATTGGTTGCCATCACTTTCACCAAGCCTTTTTAGAAGAAAATTCACACTGATCCAACCACATATCCCCTCATCTGTGCCATCCATGACTGAAACAGGAGACTTAGCAAGAGCAAACTGGTATTGATGAAATAGCTTCTCCACCTCATTCAACAGGTTTTCAGCTAGTTCAACAGGTAGCAACCTCAAGCCTGCCGTTGCCTTTAGTGAAAGAGTAGTAGTGCCCCAACTGCATGAAAGTAATGATGTGTGGCTGAACTAGATTTAAATGCTATTGTTGTTTTTCAAATTACACATGTAAAGAAAAAAAATCTTATTAACAGTATGCATTGAGTTTTTAAGCTAATTTATGGCAACAAAACTTACTGGGATTGTGGAACCCTTGACTTGGCAATGTCAAGTAATGTTTTTATACTGGCTGCACCTTCCAGTGGGTTGTCAGCAAATGATGAAAGCCCAGGTCTCACCTTAATATTTTTAGCAATGTCATTGTTGTAATTTTAGCGTCTAGGTTCAGATTGGCAGTGTAGTAACTACACATGTAAATTTAAATAACTTGTTCAGACTTCTTGCTTAATATGCTTTGTCTTTAACTCGTGTTTTCTGGGATCGGTTGGTCTTAAACACAATTTCTAATTTCAAACAGAATTTCAAATTTTTTTCTTTGAACTTATGTTACTGCTATGTATGATGCAAGGTCTTCATGAAAACTGATGTAACAGAAACATTTTTTTAACGCTCGCTTTTAAATTTTGCAAACTACTTAACTTTGCACAAGGCTTTGGCAAGCACCTTCCATGAGACACAAAATTTATGCAATTTACACTTCTGCAGTATTTACCAAACTAATTTACGTACCTGCTCAAACAACTCATCAACCAAAGTTGGTACTTCAGATTCTGACTCAGAACTGAACTCATACACATGAACTCTTGATCCAGTGCTGCCAGCATCTATCATGATGCTGAAAAACTTTTTGGGTCCAGTTTTGTCAGGTATAGTTGGAAAAAAATAGGTTTCAGCAAAGTTGTTATTTGTTGGTTCTTTGGTCATCGATGCTAGATACAACTTTACCAGGCACATAAATATCAGTAGTGCACTAGATAAGTGCCAGCCTGCCATTGTATGATGTACAGTCTATTCAATGGACTGTATCTATTTCCATAACTTGATTTAAACCCATTTGAAACTGCAGCTGATTTCATGGCAATTAATGTTGATCTTGGCTGTTCTGTTAAAAAGCAAAAAATATTTTCTTAGATAATTTCACACACTATAAACCAAAAAAATCAGCTACAAAAACTTTTGCTGGGAATTTATAGGAATAAAACTGAGCTTGTTTGTTTCAGAAATTTTTTTTTAAATCTTCATGCCAATCTAAGTAGCAGCTGTATTTTTAAAAGAACTGAATTCCCTGAGAACAATTAAATTTGATCTAAACAAATCTATCTGGTATTCTATATTTTATTCTTATTGTGCTAAATATTTACACATGTCTGTTGTATATTGTAAAAGCAATACTAACCTTTATCATCAGGGATATGTTCACGTTCTTTCCTGTCTCAATTGGTTAAAAAATTAACGATGATTCTGTAAAACATTCAGATTCAGGCACATTTTGAAAAAATAAAATTTTAACAATAACTTCGAGCAGACTCTCTTAAAGTCTCATATAATGATGTCAAACAAAAGGAATGCAAAAATAAAAAACACAGAAACAGACAAACAAGCGGCAAGCGCTTAGTACCTGCAATAATATCTAACTTTGCTCAATAAATTCGTTACAACTTACATGCGGTATCACTATCTTTCCATCTGTTTTTTTGGTTTTAATGCTTACCTACATGCTACAGATACTAAGTTACGTGGAGATAATAACAACGAGTATCTGGAGTTTGTGATCATTTAATACGCAGGATCAGAATACAACGTGTTGTGGTCAAGATTCAGTGATGCGTATCGATATTGATTTTCTGTTGTTTAACGCGTAGCGTGTGATGGCCTTTCCAAACATAGTTTTCCTGGCGCTTTATACGACCTTTGTGATCAATTTTTTTGTCAAAACAATACCCCTTAGCAATAACCGCCATAAATTATTTTATGCAGTGAAATTCACTTCACAATTTCCAAGGCTGCAAGGTTACTCTCGGTCATGTGGAAGGTAACTCTGGTTCGTGCGACGATGGAAAACAAGCGATAGAAAAGTTGAATTTTTTGGCAATGCGGATTGTGGAAACAGTGGACACGTCGTACTGAACCTCCATACACCGACACACAACACTGCGGGTGTTTGAATAGAAAGTTTAGGTAGCCTAACACAGCGCACATCCTCTCTCTAAGTTTCAGTAACTAACGTCATAACCAGTTCGTTTGGTGCAGGAAGGTCACCAAGTCGTGCACACAATCCTGCAGACCGTTATGGTTTAAAACAGAGGCTCCGGGCCCTTCTTGTTTTGCATCACCTTTTTACTGAGAGTTCTGTATCGCAGCACCCAAGGCGGCAGGCATGACAAATCCAAAAAAACATCACAAACTGTCATTTGCATTTTATTCATGAGACATCGATCAAGCCCACCTTTTTTCAAAGCATTTTTCACCATCATACCGTGTAATGCTTGAATTTAATGAAAAACTTTTGACTCGAACGTATGCTCTCCTTCGCCATCTCGTAATCGCAGCATCGACAGAAGGCTCTCGCACATTTATTGCTTGAGTAATATAAAACGTCATACGCCATGATATACTAAAAATATAAAAACTCAAGAATCCGAAAACGTTTGGACAAACGACAGTAACTCGCCGCGATGGCGCGGTGTAGCGCAACAGTTGTCAGCAACTTTGACGTTGTTTGCTGAATAATAGAAAATCGTACACGACATGTTGACAAATGATACTTGTGACAAAAAATTCACAAAACGGTGTGTGCAGATGTAACAGACTTCACAAGGTTAAAATGAAGCTAAAACAAACTTGAAATTTGTGTGAAAAATTTACAGTTGATTTTAAGGCAACTTTAAAAACAAACTTGGTATTGTTGAACTGATTGGTCGCGAAATGATTCAGAGTGTTGAGATATGCATAGATCTGTTACTAAGGGTTAAAAAGTGAAAAGACAATCTTATGTATTTGTTAGGTCAATTGGTAAAACAGGCAAACTATTTCCACAAGATAACCATTTTAGCACCGAATTAAGATTGTTACATTGGCAGCTAAAAACTTATATTAGCCATCGTACAAAAGGGAAGAAAAGTCAAACGATTGGCAAACAATTAGTCAGAAATGAAAGTTTCGAAGCGGTAGTCAAAAATCCAACAAATCTGTGTTAAACAACACTAGAAGTGCATCAAGGTGAGATCAAAAATATAAGTAGATTCAAATCTTTAATGCGTCCTGTCCGTTTCACAAAACCATACAACGCCAAGGGGCTTTCGAGAAAGGTTAAAAAGAGAAAACAACCGACTTGTAGCTGGTCGCATTGCAGTGCGGACAACACATTGCTATATCTTTGGCACGGTGAAATGTAATAAATACTTATCTAAGTGCGGGTGCAAGTCGTCATTTACCACCGTGGTAAACTGTTGCGTTGGTTAGGGGCCAATAAACTTGTAAACACACAAACCACAATAACGACGCCTTTACCCCTTCACCAAATATGAACAGCACAGGTTACGCATACATTAAAAGTCTTGATTTTTAACGTCAACTTACACATTTGTTTAGCTTTTAGCAGCACTACTTTCTCTTGTCTAGAAAAAACGTTGCCCCCAAAGTCCAACTTGTTTCCTTGTCATTAATTGTCCTTCGCGAAATTAGTCTGGTGTCTGTGCTAAATTGAAATCCGACCTCTAAGAAGGAAGACAGTATGCATAGGTCCATACAGAAGAATGGATTTTCAGCATCAAAGCTATCGTCGGTACAAATTTTCTTCGCAGTGTTAATGTAATCTATTACTTGGAGTTCTCCACCCTCCTTTGGGTCAATCAGTTTGGCTTCCACGGCGCGGTCAAAGAAATATGAAAATACGTAAAAGCTCTGGTGCTTAATTTCGGCGGGATGGTCAATCTTTCCACTGATGGCTTTGTCAGTTGCAACGCGACACAACTCGTACCTTGTGTTGTCAATACCTGTAGCGCCTTGTATGTTATACCTGGGATTCAAAATATGTTTGTTTGGCATGTACAATATTACTAGGTGTGTGTCAACTTTTTTTAAGGAGAGTCGTTTAATTATCCTAATAAATCTGTAATTTCAAACGAGAAAAGTTCTGGGTTGTTAGAAAGGTTGACAGACTAGTGG
>QXVZ01008923.1:0-21183 GCA_008931825.1 Phallusia fumigata | reverse complement strand
TGCATTGTTGACCTTTTTGTAATTTGGCTTGATCGTTGCCGTGTTGTGGAACAAAAGAAACTGCACACCTGGAAGAAATACTTGAAAGGTGGCGTTCCCTCAACAGGCAAGCAATGTGATACACCTAGTGTACCATATTCTGCAACGCTGTGTTCTATGTTGCATCTATCTATGTCAGGGCTTCCCAAAATTCGCCTGCGATCATGTTCTAATTTTATAAAATTTTCCGCGACCCCCGAGTTAACCAGCGAAAATCGGTTAAAAGACATGTCAAGGCCATTTTTCTTCGTCAGTTTAATTTAACCCTTGCTGTAAATGGGAACAGAACGATAGTAACTCACCGTTTTTTAGTGTGGTATATCAAACCACTACGCAATTAAAGCTTGAAGTTTTTCCTTTTATTGGGAAAAATATTACAAATTATTCATACCCTAGTTTCATCCGAATTAGGCGAAGATCCGGAATAACCGAGGTTTACTGTATTTGTAATTAATACAACCCTGGCACAAAATACACCACAATAGGAGTTTTTCAGTTGTTTCCATACAGATCTAGCATTGTACGCACAATGGACAAGTTTGTCAAGTGCTCTTCTTCTTTTATAAAAGCTCACGTCACTAAAACATTACCTTTTCGCCAACTTTATTTGGTGTGGAAGGGTAAATTCATACCAACCAGACCAACTTGGCAACATTTACAAACGTTAGTGACCATTAAGGCTAAGTTAATAGTTCTTTTAGATTTAAATGTAATATTGCACATTCAAACAGATGAGCAGCTGATTGTTCTACAGCTAACAAACTTCACAAAGACATATTGCCATTATTCATTATCAGAAGCAGATCTATCTTCATTCTCATCAACATCGCCAATGCTGTCTATGTCATCATCAGAAACCTGTGGGGCAAAACAGACCATAAATAGAAGGGTAACTTTTGCTGCATAGCCATTCCATATACACTACAAAATGGATCTGTATTCACTATATTATTTTACACCGGGTCCCAGAGTTACCAAATATTTTTATGGCATGATTGTTCCTGCAGGCAGAATCGTATGGGTCCCACACAGTGAAAGGTGTGGATTGTGCGTTTTTATAGATTCACGTCAAAATTGTAGATTAATTTTCGCCTGTTTTTCAAGGGTTTAAAGCATGTGCGATGTTAGTAAAGTAGTTCTTGTCCGGCTCCCAAAACTCCAACTACCATCTATTATTTTTATGTTGATAATGATACAACTTTACTTCTACCTCTTAATGCACAGCATAAAAAATTTTTTCTTTTCTGGGTTTAGCGGGATAACCACTGGGGCTATAGGGTGACATGGTACACAAACTGTTTAAACTTAAGCTAATACGAACATTGTTTAATAATTTGACCCATTTAAGGGGGCTCGAGGGGTAACCACTGAGGGTATGGGGTCAAACAAAACAGATTGTACACATCCATGACCATATCTACCAGCTGTGAAAGTTTCATCCCAATCCAACAAACATTTTATGGCAAACTTTCATAGACATGCAGGGTAGGAAAACAAACAATATTTGTCCTCTTATGTTGCGCGCACAACAAACTTCAGGTCATTTAACAATAGTTGTAGCCACTTCTGTTTTCACATTGCACTTATCGTATTAAGATCCCCTAACCACTACTTTAAATACTTTAAGCTTTGAATTCCATNCCAGCTGTGAAAGTTTCATCCAAATCCAACAAACATTTTATGGCAAACTTTCATAGACATGCAGGGTAGGAAAACAAACAATATTTGTCCTCTTATGTTGGGCGCACAACAAACTTCACTGTTAAACCTATAGGTCATAGATCATTTACCAATAGTTGTAGCCACTTCTGTTTTCACTTTGCACTTATCATATTAAGATCCCCTAACCACGACTTTAAATACTTTAAGCTTTGAATTCCATGCCCCTTAACACCCAACATAATTTGTACAAGCCCATTACCTCTACACCCAACTCTGCAAGTTTTTGTTTGTACTCCTTCAATTTTGTCTCTTGGTCCGAGAGCAAAATTAACAAGTCTTCTTGTTCTTTTCGGATTGCATCAGAACTTAAAATCTGTTCTTGATATTTTACAGTAATGGAAGCTTCAGACTCAGTCAGCCTCTTTATGGACTCACGACATTCTTCAACTTCTTTTGTTAACTTGATATTTCTGTTCTAAACACCAATTTTAAAGGATAATTTTCTGCATATTGTCACTCTACATACATTATGACCAACCTAATAATATTTTCCACACATTTCCAGTTACAACAATGGGTATACATTCGATATCTGCATTGCATTAGGTCCAAAAATATTGGCAGTGACTTCAGCAGGCGTAAATGCTTAGGTCACCAGTCACATAAACAGGGCTAGAAAAAAAGCAAATTTCCCGGGAAGCCAACAAAAATTTCCCGCCAATTTTCGGCAAATCCCCTAAGTTCTAAGTTCCTATATGTAACAGGAATAATAGACTAATAGATGTTACATAAACAGCCAAATATTTCCCGTGAGTAGGACCAATTTCCAGGAAAGGAGCCCCCCCATTTCCCCACTTTTTCCCACCATGCACATGAAACTGGCAACTAATACCAGCTTAAGGTGTGGTCATTTACGCATATGAAATAAAAACTTGACAAAAGCAGCTTTGGGTCACAGGAGTTACAAAGAGGCATAAAGAGTCGCCAGGGGGTTACTTATTGCTCATTGGGATAACTGGTAAAACACACCAATTGATGCACCATAATGGCATGTTCTATAAACTGTCCAAATTTCTTCAAGTTGGGAAATTGTTCAATAGTTTCACAAACAAAGAAATTAATGCACCACAATAGAATGTTCTACAAACTGTGTAAATTTTATTCAGATCGAATATTGTTTGATAGTTTAACCTATTTTAGGGGGCTAGTGGGGTAATCACTGGGGCTGTGGGGTTAACCAAAACTAATAAGATATCCATGATGATATCACCATGACGATATCTTCCAGCTGTGAAAGTTTCATCAAAATCGACCGCACATTTCACCCCAAAAGTGCAGAGACAATGTGCAGGGAATATTTAAATATTTTAACCTGCATGGAAAAACTGCAGGGGGGGAAAAAGTGAAAACAACATGACTCATAAATATTGAATCTTAATAATTCCAATCCAGGCTGATTCAAAAGCCAAATTTGACATTTTACATCGGGTAATTGAAACTGATGTTATTTCTGTGGAAATGATGGCAATGCTTAACAATGGTTGTTTAAAAAAGTCCACTACAAAACATGCTAAAAATCGTTGCCCATACCACAAATATTACTATCTTTAAACAATGTCTAACTTTTAATATGTCATAACAGGCAACACAACATAATTATGCAAAAAAACATCCAAAACAACCACGTAAAAACTTAGGTACCTCTATATCTTTGTAATGCTCCTCATTGGCAAAATTGGTATTCTCATCGGAAAGACCATTTTCCTTCACCTTTCACAAAAAATAGTACCACTTTTTTTTTCAATTTTAACACTTTTTTCCTCTTAATTTTGTTTTCAAATTTAACTAGAAGTGTAGCTTACCACATATTTTTCTTCAATAATTTTACCAATTTTAGGGGCTAGAAGGGTAACTGCTAGGGCTTTAGGGTAAAACCCAGCAATTAAAGCACCACCATAGCATGTTAGTCAAACTGCACAAATCACAATGGTCCAACCTAAAATCTATTAAAATCTCATCCCAATCAGATATTGTTTAAAAGTTTGCCCACTAGAGGGAGTCACGAAACAACTACTAGGGTCTCATGCTCACTAAGTAGGTGACAACCACGAATTAAACCACTACCCACTGAACTTCCATTCAACTGGGAAGTGGTTCATAGTCTATCTAACCTACTTCATTTTCAGTTTTGTAACCTTGTAATTAGGAATGTTCAAAATACAGATTCGAACCCCAAATTGACAGTTATATCAGGTAATTGAAACCAATATTAATTCATCCAAAATGGCATATAAACGAGTAATCATAAATGGTCTGAACTTTGTGTTGATAGAAGTTGCTGTACTGGCTTTGGCCTTACACTTACAAATGTTTTGCAACCTTTGCACATAACTGTAGCGAATGCATGTCTGGAATGCTTAAAGACACTGAAAGGAAACCACTTAAGTTACAGGAGATGTATTAAAGGGCAAAGCGCATTTTCAAAGTAAAATAAACTGCCACTTATTGTTGTTTTGTAACTTGCAATCTCATGTGTTAATCTGCCAAAAAGTAATACAAGACTTGGATTTAATTTTCTGGATTCAAAACAACTATTTTAGAATAGCCAGCTAAATTACTTTGAACAACCCTACCTATAATCACAGAAACTTTTCATTTATGGTGTTTGCAAGTATGCAAAATGGGGCTAGTGGGATAAACACTGAGGCTATGGGGTGAAACAAAACAGAAGACACAACACCATGATCATGTCTACCAGCTGTAAAAGTTTTATTCAAATCACCAAACATTTTATGGCAATGGACAAGCTCAGGGTAAAACAAAGGAAAAAAATATGTGTCCCCTTTAGGAATAGTATTTTCCACATGCACGTTCCTAATATTTAAATGCACATATTCAATACTTGCATTAAATTGGGCCCCTACTTTTCTTGATATTTTGGAATATAATTGTTTTTGCAAGCGAAGATGAATTGGGACCCCAACACGCATGTAATTGCGAATTGATAGGTATTAATAGAACATTATCAGTTTTAGATTCTGAACAAAAAAATTGAAAAAAGGAAAAATGTATGTGCAAAATCCAACCAAATCAATCCCAACGTCATGCCAAATATATCCATGTTAAAAGGATAATTTTAACCCCATACACAGTCTTACTCACACAAATCAACAAAACATCCCAAAATTGCCAAATCTTGTTATGACATGTTGTTTGTTTAGGTAAAAACTTGTTCGGCATGGTAAGGCAAGTCTGTGCTATTACCAAATTGTGTATGAAGTGGAAACTATGGGATCAAGTGCTACCACTTGTAAAGATTTTATTCAAATCCACCACAAAAATAGGTAGACAAACCTACAGGAGAGAAAAAACAGAGTGAAAAATGTGTGGAAACAAATAGGTTCACTGAAGGGGACTAATAAAAACAGAATAAAACAATAAAAATATTACTTCACTCTTGTCTTGCTTTAGAGCCTCTTCTTTTGCTATGGTAGTCAGTTTTTCAACTTCATTTTCCTGTTAAAATACAAAAGGCTACATACAAATGAACATACACAAAAGATCAAACAATAAAATTGTAGACAAAAAAATGAATTACAAACTCTTACCAGTTCTTTAATTCTTTGAGCACTTGTAATTAATTCTTCTGATTTTGTGCTGTTTTCTGCTAGTAAGTCTTGAATTTGCTTCGTGGCAGCTGAAGAATCGTCACCTGCTAAAGTTTAGAAAAACAAACTAAGTATATATTTAAACTTGTGCAAAAAGAATAATTCCTGTCATAGAAACCTTGTGTTAATTTCATCAAATTGTACTGGTCCTTAAGTTGTTGTACTTGGGACTCTCTATCTTTACACAGGTTGTTGCTTTCCTGAAGATCCTTTTCAAGTCTGTCACATTGTGATTGTAGCATTGCAACTTTGGAATCCTAAAAAGAACTAGACACTTTCACTACATTACCATTTCACATTCGCTATTATGCCCACAGTTATTGCATCAATATGCATTTTTCTAGATACATGTTAAATTGTAGAGAAACAGAATAACACACCAATATGGCACAATCTATAAACTTTTGTGACCAACAGGTCAATTGTGGGGTTAAACACAACCTTCAATGTACCACACTGTGGCACTGCTGGAAATATGAGGTCCAATAAACAAATCAACACAAAATAACGGCACATTCTACAAACTGTGTAAATTTCAAACCATTCAAACATTGTTTAATAGTTGAACATATTTGGGTGGGCAGGAGGGGTAACTGCTGGGACTGCTGAGTCAAACAAAGACATAGATACACAACCATTGCATGTTCCATAAACTGTGTAAAATACAACCAATTCAGATATTGTGTAATAACTTGACCTATTTTAGTGGGGTAACCACTGGGCTGTGGGGTCAAACAAAGTGGATAACACACAACCACGACCACATCTAGCAGCTGTAAAAGTGTCATTTAAATCTTTCAAACAATTAAATGGACAAGCTGCAGTGAGAAAAAAAAGAAAAAGAATGGAAAACGATATGTGTCCCCTTCAGGGAAGGAATGCTGGACTGTTTATTAGCAAAACGCTCCGTTAAATTAAATAACAAACGTTTTGGAAAATACCTTATATCAGAGGTGTCCAACCTTTTTGGCCGAATGTTCACATGCTATACCCAAATTATTCAGCGGGCCACTTAACGACAGGAAATTTCTATTTAAGTGTTTACTTTCAGTTGGTGCAAAAATAGACAAAATCCTCACACCGAAATTCCATTCTAGACATGTGTTTTATCCCTTTGCATAAGAATGAAAACAATAAAACAGCAAGCAAGTTGCGTTATTACCCTCTACATTGTGCATGTGTTTTTACGCGTACATGAGTGTGTTGAAACAAACGACATAAAACATGATTGTATCGAAACAATGGCATTTATAATGTCAAAGGAAGCCAAGAGTATTGGGACAAAAAAATGGCACAGAGATCTAGAAAGAGAGCTTTAGCGGTTTTCTTGAATTATTTACGGGTAAAAAAAAATGAAAGTTTATAAAACAACAATTGAAAGTCTATGGGGAAATTAGTTGCTAATTATAAAACTTTAAACATCATTTTGAAAAATGCTTTGCAGGCCACACAGAATCTCCTCATGTGTAGCACAAATAAATGAGAACATTACCTGAGGTAAAATCATGTAGGTTAAAAAAGTACCTGTTCCCTTATTAGTGTTTTGTATTCACTAATGATTGAATCATGAGCTTTCATTGCAGCTTTGACTTCCTCCTCCTTTTTAATGTCTTCCAGGTTCGAAACAGTTTTTGTTATTTTATCTGTAAAATGATATAAAGTTAAAATTTGTATTTTGTTTAATAGAAGCATTTTGTCTATTACCTTCTAAAGCCTTGAACAATTTTGCAAATGAATAATCGAACAAGAGATTTCTGGGGGTATCAGATGTTGGTTGGTGTTTTTGCAATGCCTTGGCATACAGATCATGCTGAGAAACACAACCCAAGGTGTCACAAAAATTTTCCACCCCAACACGTGCATCCACCAACTCAATCAAAGATTCCCTGACAAAACATGGTTAAACCAATTTGTTGCTTTCAATCAGCATTTTGCCAGGGCCTACTTGGAATAATGTGGTATTGATCCATCATTATCCAGAATACAGATCCCCAATAATAATGCACACACTCCATTCACAAGCAGATCTCGATCATTTCCACTTACTGCAAGTTGGCTTAACAGCTAATAGTAGTGTTAAGGATAAAACTAGAAGGGTGGCTTACCATATATAGACATTATATTTTCACTATTACTCGATTTAAAAAGGATATCTTTTCTACATTATTTTACATTGGGTCTTATAGTTACCTGCGCTATTTATGACATGATTGTTTCTGCTGGCAGAAACGCAGGGATCCCCACACAAGCAAAGTTCTACATTGTGCGTTTTCCTGGATACATGCCCAGGCCATAGGTATAAACAAAGCAATCAGTGCACCACAATTACATGTTCTACAAACTGTCCAAGTTATATACATCAAGTTTGGACATTGTTTAATAATTTTACCCATTTTAGGAGGCTAGAGGGGTAACTACTGGGGCTTTAGGGTAAAACTCAGCAATTAACATACCACCATGGTAAGCTAGACAAACTGTCCAAATTTTACCTAATTCGAACATTGTTTAATAATTTGACACATTTTAGGGGGCTCGTGGGGTGACTGCAGGGGCTATGGGGTCAAACAAAGAAATCAATACACAACAATTGTATTTTACACAAAGTATCCAAATTTTATCAAATTTTGACATTGTTTAAACGTTTGACCCATATTATGGGGCTAGTGGAGAAACGGCTGGGTCTCTAGGGTAAAACGCGACATTTCTTCCACCACCATGGCATGTTAGTCAAACTGTCCAAATTTTACCTAATTCGAACATTATTTAGTAATTTGACCCATTTTCGGGGGCTGGTGGGGTTCATGATCATATCTACCAGCTGTGAAAGTTTTATCCCAATCCATCAAACACATTATGGCAAAACGACAAGGACAAGTTTGGGGTAGAAAAAAACAAAAAGAAAAAAAACCAACAACAGAGTAAAAACAAAATGGACAATTATGCTAACATGATATCATTCACAAAATGTAACCAATTTATGCAAAAAAAGGATACAAATGGAACAGTTGACTCATCATCTAGAAAGTGGGAAATGGCAATTTGACAATTTGTCAACCAGCAACACAACAAGTTTAACAACCCAACTCTTGTTTGCAGATGAGTCGTCTGAAATAAACAATTTTATTGTACAGTTCTTTCACAGGGACATTAAAGAACTTCAAGAAATCAAATTGGAAAGCTCAAAAAAATGTTAGGTAATTATTGTGACAGTCGCACAAAATTTTTTTACACAAATATTTGGAGCACAAGTAGCTATTTTATGAGAAACTAGAATTTAATGAAATAACTTTTTACTCACAAAAAATTATTATTCTGCACGTTATGCTCCTCTGACAGTTACAAAAGCATTAGCTTCAACACCTGTCCAGTTTGTTTTCCACAAGATATACGCTTCGCCACTAAAGATTTTTCAGCAGTAAGCCTATTTACATGGCGCTTTTAAGTGTATTCGATACGCTTAATCGATACACATTTCTCTCATTTTTGAAAAAAAGAAAGAAAAGCGTATTGGAGATCTCAGATTGCCAATACACCTGAAATAGGTAGTTTGAACACGCTTACGCTTACAGGCGTTTTGCACGACAGTCCGTAACCTTGCAAATAGGGCCAGTATGAGGAACTCGACTTTTTGCACCCCATATCACCGCGATGTTTTTTATTTTAAAGTTAAAGACGCTGTAGTTATAAATAATTTCAGCAAAAAAACCTCTGGATAACAGAAAACACAACCCTGCTTCTGCAGCTTATTGGGGAAACGTAAATCCCAAAGGAACCAGCAGATTTTAGTTTGCGAAAACTCTTACAGAAGAGTTCCGTATGGAGTTTGAATGGTTTGTAGGCTTTCAACTACTTGCCTTCGTGCTTCTAATGCAGGAACATACACAAAAACAATACTGCATCCTTACGTTTGTTCATAACTGTGACGTAATAACTAAACATTTTGGCGGGAAGGTGAAAACCTTGAATGCGATTCGCTTGGATAGCAATAAAAATTTGCGTCACATAATTCGCATCAGCTTGATGATTCAATTCGCTCATGTAAACAGGGTTAGTGAGACAAGGTTATAAAAATCTAGCCAGCAGTGAGGTTAAAACTTATGACCTAAGCCTTTGTGGGGTAGATGATCTACTAGCTGTGCTACACAGGCGCAGAAGCTGTGAAGGACACACACCAAGCATTATTACCTATCAAAAACTATCTCTAAGAAAAATTATATGATGCAATTTGCAACAAGGTAATGATATCAAAAAAGTTCTGGCAGTGGATAGGTGTCAGTGCCAATGTTTGTGTGACTGCCAGAGATGCATAATTTTCTGATATATTTACAGTACCTGACAACAATTTGCATCATACATTTGTTATTTTATGTCATTACTGATTATGGACCTGTTGAATAATGCTTGTGAGCTGCCTCAATAATGTTACAGGTGAGTTGCCAGGTGCAGTTGCAAGTTGTACACGAAGAAGTTGACACTTTGCCTGGTCATTGGAGTGCAAAGCATGTGACAATGCAGTGGCTGCCAGCCAGTTAGAAAGTGTGTCGGATTGTGCAAACAATCCCCCACATAATAACTGCCCCGATGACACATCATGAGCTAAAAAATATTTTCAATTGAATTTGTATCTTCAACTTCATGTTAGTTAACCAAATCTATCTGGTGCTTGTGCCAGAAATGATAAATCCTCTCGAACATGTCATATCTTAAATTTAGATTATATTAGGACATTGCGCTTTCAGTCTACAGATGTACGGCTTATTTCTATGAATTTATTTACACAATGAAACGGCAGACATACTGGTCTTAATTGAAGTCACATAACAGAAACCACTTACACTCAACTACTGTGAGATTTAACTTGAACCTGAGTTATAGAATAAAATGATGACACAGTTTTATAAAGGTACTCCCTCTCAATAAAGAAATTACAAGTAATGAAAGCCAAAAAAGTTTCGTAAAATATATTTTATTTGAAAGCCAAAGTTTAACTTACGTTCCAAAGATGACGGAAGAAGAGTGTCTATTATCTGAGATTGTCCACTTGCATTCCTATCAAAAGAATTCTGGTCAGTGCTTCAAAGTATTTAAACTTGTAAGTTTACCATGCTTACTTATGCAAAAAACATTGAAAGCAATATAAAACAGCACATCTCAGAAAAAAGGGTTGTTGGGAGTTGACCATGGACATTAACAAAACCACTAGTGCTGATCGAGGGGGTTCCCATGGAGCCATCACATTAGCAAATACAAGTTGGTTTTCTGTGCACCCTCTCAACACTTCTGACACTGTGTTTATAATCTAAACATAATCACAAAACATGTCATTTGAAGCAGCAGTTATGAAATCAACTTACTTTGTCATTTGTAAACAAATGTTTTATTGATGAAAACAACAAAAACTTGCAACTGTTTATTACAGGCTATTTCTGTTATTGCCACTGGAAACTTTTTCATGAAAGAAGAATGAAATGCTTTATCCAACACCTTTTTCTAGTTACCTCAGTAAGCACATCAGTTGGCACACCTGTTGCCATCAACAAGTCTGAAAGCTTTCCCAGTAGGTTGCATTGCTGCATTGCTAATTGACAAGACTGGAGAAAGTTTGAAGGGTTTGATGGCGACACAAGAGTCCTCACAACCTGTAATGCAAACAAACCATTATTATTTGTCTGAAAAAGTATTCTTTAGCAAAAACATTACCTTAAGCATCAAGTGGATATTTGCATTTTTCTGGGCTGACCAAGAAGTTTCAGGTGATATATCAAAAAAGGGAGTAAGTCTTTGGATAAGGGTACCTTCCTATTAAAAAAATATAGTCATTTTATAACTTGTGTGTATATCATACAATAGTAATAATATATTCACCACAAACCTACTTTAAAAAACTGTTGATTTGAAGAATTATTTTTTAACAGGTGAAGAAGTAACATGAGACAATCTTCTACAACAACTCCACCATCACAAAATCCCTCTTCATTAACAATAGCGAATATTGCTTCAAAACCATTTTCAAATGCCACAATTTTCTGAATATTTGCATTTCCCCGAGTAAGTTCAATCAAAGCCAGCAGAGCCTGAAAACACATCATGTAACTAGAGAGGTGGTGTTTTGCAAATGGCCATCGTACACACATCACAATCCAGCCTATGGGTATAAGTGCACCACCTGCATATGTTTTTCTCCATATTAAAAAAATACTGCACTCCCACCAAAACGCACTAACATAGCGATTTCTCTCTTGTCACATTGTGACATGATAAACTCCCAATACATTGTGACATAAGTTTTACTTTCTCTTCTTGCTTGGCATAGTGAGACATTTCTATTTTATCAACAAATAGTGTCCATATTATACTATAGTTGGAAAACAATTGTATCCACATAAACTATCATTGGGTGTGGTGCCAGATCATCGAAAATGTTTAACTTTATACCGAACCAAAAAAGAAAAAAAACTGTCCTCTTCATTAAAATGGACCCATAGTGAATAAACAAAAAGGAATCCTGTCAGCGTTAAAAGTTTAATTTAAGTTGTAGTAGATCTTTATGCATAGTTCTTATGTTGCATTACCTCATTGCGAATTACTTCCCTGTTTTCAGACAAAAGATCCATGATTCTTGATATTCCTAAAAAGTTTGTTAACTTTTTTAAAAGTCAAGATAAATGCATGCAAGTAGTTGGTATCTTTATGGGTAATTGATGGTCAACAGGCTGATAATTTTATAACAATGGAAATAATGGGACTTCAGTATTTTACAATTACATGAAATTATTGTGGGGGCAATGCACATAGTTTGAAAGTGCTTTTTAAATCATCAATTATGTCTCACCCATTGGTTGTACCAGAATGGTTTGTTGAACAACTGATGGCTTTCCTCTAAGCAGTGATGTCAACAACCTGATTGCTGACCACCTCACAGTAAAGTCATATCGTTCAATCATTTCAAGAACAAGCATAATATTGTCCTAAAAATACAAATAAAACCAGAAGGGTGACTGTACCTATATTGCAATTCCATTACACTGTGACCTATTGAATGATGTTTCAACTCAAAACAATTTAGACATTTATAATTAATCTATACCTACATTTTGCTATGACCCAATCTCTTTGTAACAAATGGAAAAAATTGGTAAAACAAATCAAAAATTGTGGAAAGTTAATAAATGATAACATCTGTTACGTCTTTAGATTACATTACAACTGACTCAAGAACAAGAAGGATGGCTTTTACCGCATTGCAATTCCAATTCACTATTAACAAGTCCAAAAAGGATGTACTGGGTCCCGCAGTTACCAAAGCTTTTTATGACATGATTGTTCTTCAAATACATGGGTCACCACACATGCCATAATATTTTGAGTTCAGGAGATAAACAGCATGCAATAAGATGCTCTAAATCATAAGTAGCTAAAGAATGACATTGTACTACATGCGAAAAAGAGGGTAATATTGTTTTTGGTGTGTCCCTGCAACTATTTCATTCTTTTTTGGAGAGAGTGAGATACAATCCCTACAGTTTTCGATGAGCCAGAAGGTTATTGCCGGCATACCAAAAAAATACCCAAACAAAATTCACAATTTTGCCCCAAAAATAAATTTCAGTAAAGATTTATACTGTTTATTTTTTGACCCCCTCTAGCATTTAATGACAAACCACAGAGAAAAGATCTACAACTTGTCAAAATCTTGTTCTTTAATATCTGGGATTTTATATTCGGACATCAGGGTGACACAAAACAAACATCCGAGAGGCTGTGTTCTCCATATTGCCATTGCACATACAAGACCCCCAAATTTTGTTTCACATACCATCCCTAATTTTTTACATTGGGTTAATGGTAGCCCAGAAAACAGAGTGAAAACAAAATTTGCACCTTTTGGAAAAAACACATAATTCATGACCCAATTTACACCTTAATGACCCAATTTACAAAATTCAACATTTATTTAATTTGGGCATTGTTTAATAACCCAACCCACAATAGGGGGCTAGCAGGGTAACTGGTGGAGCTTTCAGAGAAGAAACTGCATTACAGGTAATATATATTCACCACAACATTTCACATTGGGTCCCATAGTTACTTTCAATTGTATGATATGTACAGAACAGTAACAGATGTTTTAAACTAATTTCAAACTATGTGATGGCCCAATGTACAAACTTAAAACTAAACTGGTGACACCATCTTGGCCATATCTACCAGCTATAAAAGTGTCATTCAAATCCTTTACACATTTCATGCCAAAAGTGCATTGACAAACTGCAGGACAGAAAAAAGAAAAAAAAAGAGTGAAAACAATATATATGTGCCTCACTGTCAAGAAAACACCAACTTAGGAACTCAGTCTAAGTTGGGCCAAAAACATGGTTATATTTTTCAGGTTTTGCATGGCATGATAAAGTATTTTATTGTAAACCATACCAAATATTTGGCAAAGACACATTGGAAAGCTTTTTTATAAAATCTGGAGGAGTATTGGTAACAATCCTTTAACTAAACAATTTATGTTACAACTCTTACCACAGTATCAATAAACTTCTCAATGAAAGACATTGCAAACTCAGACTGGATGATAGTGTCACCTGAAAAGTGAATAATATCTATTTAGTACTGCAGAGTTGGCATTAGTAGAGATGTTTTAGGCTGTGATCAGTTTAAGAATCAGTTTTAAAAATTTACCCAAAAAGTAAAAATTTCCTACAGTGACCTTTAGCCGGGCTGCAGCAAACCGCACAACAAACTCTAAACGATCCTTTCCAATGCAGTTTCAGTAATGCGCCCTAAATTCAACATAAACATTGCGCTTTTTGACCAACCAAATATAAGCTTACATGCTACTGTAAAAGAGAGTACAACTGTAATGGAAGCAAAGTTGTTGTAACGTATCATCTTTTACAGCGTTATTGATTTACAATGAAAAGTCTAAGCCAGTAAGCCAGCTACTATTTTTCACCCTGATGCCACCACTAATGTACAACAAAAAAAAGTTGCACATTTTTGCTGATGCTGCAGCAAATCGTTGCGATCATCCCGTTACTCGTTGCGTACGTGTAGTATTATTTTTAACTGTCACGTTGAACTCGCGCAGCTTAGCATTAGCTAACAAGGAAATGAACGGTGCTGTATCGGCATTGTTTCATCTGTGAATGTCACTAGCATTAACACAAAAGGCAGACGAATTGCGAAGGCAAAAAAATTTGACAGGTTGGACCCTGTGGGTTGACCAATGGGTGAACTGGGGCAAAAAGTTGTCAGTGCACAACTTCAGATAACCATCTATCATGTGTGAAAATTTGAAGTTTAAACAACTTGTTCTTGACCAAAGCGTGGGAACAAAATCTCGTTAGACAGAAAAAAGAAATAAAGAAAAGTACAGAGTAAAAACAATACATGTTTCCTTCATGGAAGGGAACCCAAAAACACAATCACCAGTTATCAAGGTGTATTAGCCAACTGGTTTCAGTGCCCAGTCATTCACCAAAGATACTGAGCTTGTTTAACATACATCCAAAACAAACCTTCTTCATCATCTTCAACTGTAGTCAAATTTATCAATGTTTCCAAAGAATATGAACAAATGTCTTCATCTGAAGCATCAGATCTTAAAAGTTGTAGAATATGTGGCAAAGCCTGGGATCCAACTTCCAATCTAAATTTCTGCAATAACACCATTACAAAATATAAAAAAGTTTTTATTCCTATTGTAAAGGTATTTGTCTAATTAGGTGTAAATGCACTTCAAAAAACTAACAACCTTTGACAGAGACTTGAGAGCCCTCACAGAATCACGACGATCCTCTAGTAAAGTTGATGAAGAAATTCTATCGCAGAGTCGAGCAACCTACAGAGTAAGAATAGCATGTGATTAGGACATTAATTAAACAAAACAGCTTAGCCAGGTTGAGAAATATGTCCGCATTTTAGGATCTTGTGCTGTAACCAGTNTCGAGCAACCTACAGAGTAAGAATAGCATGTGATTAGGACATTAATTAAACAAAACAGCTTAGCCAGGTTGAGAAATATGTCCGCATTTTAGGATCTTGTGCTGTAACCAGTGTTGCAGAGTGGGAGACATAAACTCCGACTCAGACTTCTAAGCTCTCTAGAATGGCGACTTCACTTCCTAGTATTACTAGGATGCCGACTCCGAATCCTGACTCCCAGTATTACTAGGATTCCGACTCTAACTCTTAGGAGTCTGAGTACTTTAATTTGTCATTTCGGTTTATTTAAAAGCGAAAAGAGTTGACTTTTTGACAAAACAGAAAAAAACTTGATAAAAATGACCTGAAAGTAATTTAGCAAGATTGCTTTATTATGAAAAATCGGCTACAAAGATTTAATTGGACTTTAGGAGTACTAGATTTCTGTCCAAATATATCCAACCAAACTATGATCATTCTTAACTCTTACTGTTTCAGTGCCGGTGGGTTGCGCTTCCTCATTTCCTTTTACAAATGATTTAAAATAGTTCATTACTACAGTGGATTTACTATTTTGTGGTCAATCACAACTGAAACAAAATATAACAAAACAAGAAAAATATAAGATTTTAGTAAAAAATGGATTTTATTGTCCTTAATGTAGAAATACCCTAACATAAACCCAAAGTACATGATCTGTTTATAGAATATTTGCTGTGAAACCATAAGACAATACATTAAGGTCATACTATATTGGGTTGTATAAAATTAATCTCAACACTTGCCCCAGCATGCACAAGAGTATTAGTCAAAATCAAAATCAGTGCATATGTCCCCAATAACACTTGAATCAAGTGTAAAAATACTGTCAACATCTGAAATCAAAGCATGGCCCTCTTGTTGTGGTTTTACTTTTTTGGGACTACATTTTTTTGAAGTAACATTGTTATGCAAAAAACAGGGAGTACCAGAGGAATGTGGCTCTTCTTGAGAAAATGCAGCTTTCTCAATGCAGAAAAAATTTCCAGGCAAACTATAAGTGTCATTATTTTGTGAATCACCTTTCTTTGGTAAGAAATCATTTTCATTTTCCAGGGTTGGGACATCATCAAACAAATTAGGAGAGGACACATCAATATGCAATGAATCTGGCTGCTGTACTTGACTGTTTACTGATATCTGACTAGTTTTCTCAGGTTTCACATTTCTAACAGTCTCCCCTGCTGATTCTATTTGAGCAACTAAGTGATCAAGCTTAAGGCAATGTAAAACCAGCTTAGCATGTTTTTGGAACTCTGCTTCTGGGTCATCAGGAAAACAGGAGTGTAAAATAGTCCCAGTTGGCAGTAGTGAACAACCGTGCATAGAAGATTCCATAACTGTAACAGCTGCAATAGCATCAAGAATGGTTACAATATTCCGAAACATAAGGCGAGCATGTGCTTCTGACAATCGAATTAGGCTTTCCAAAAGTCTAATAGTAGTTCGGGCTTTGTTACGAAAGTCTGATTGTCTGTGTGAGTGGTAGTATGCCTGTAAAACCTGATCAGCTTCTGCACTTACAGTAGGTTGTAGTTGGCGAATAAGTCCAAAATATGCCTGCATTTGTTCTAGGCCCCATAGCTGGTTTTCATCAGGGTGCTGTGCTGCACCTTTATCATGAAGCAAATAGTTGCACACTACTTCGTCCCAAACAGTGTTTTTTGTGTCCAACAAAACAAGGACTATGTCAAATCTGCTTAATAATGGACTTGCTATTGCAATGTTCATGGAAACAGAAGACATTTCATCATATTTACCAAGCTTTGGATTTGTAGCTGCAAGAATGCTGGTTCTTGTATGTAGTTTACTGACAAGGCCTGCTTTGGCAACACTTATGGTTTGTTGTTCCATTGCCTCATGAATTGCAGCTCTGTCATGATCCTTAATTGAGGAAAATTCATCAATGCAACAAATTCCACCATCAGCCAACACCAAAGCACCAGCTTCCAACGACCAATGAGGACCATCTCTTAATGCACTAACTGTGAGACCAGCAGCACTTGAACCAATGCCAGTGGTAATCACTGAGCGAGGTGTGATTTTTGCAACATATTTCAAAAACTGGGACTTTCCTGTACCAGGATCACCAACAAGTAGTAAATGGCACTCGCCTCTAACAGAAGAACCTGAAGAACCAGTGCGCTGAACACCACCAGCAAGCACCAAAGCTACAGCCAGTTTCACCACATATAAACCATACAACTGTGGACATAAAGAAGCTAAAATATGATTTCTAGCTACCATTGTATTATGGCCATGAGCAGCCCAAAAGCATTCGAATTCCCCATGCAGGTCAATGGAGTTTATTTTTTTGCCTAAAACACTTTTGTCATTCCACACCTCAAGATTGTTTGCCATTAATGTCATTTCCATGTCACAAAACTTTCCAACTGTTAAAGGGTTCCAACGACAAACAACATACCCCAAGACAACAACATCATCACCAGCTTTACAGCTATCCACTAAATCATCTTCAAGCACAACAGTTATGCATCGTGGAATGGTTCCCATAGATAATTTTCGAACCTGTTCCTGAATTTTTACTTCTTGGTAATCCTTACATTTTCTTGAACTATTAAGCCCATTATTTTGAGTAACCACCACAAACTTTTTTGACCTGCAATCAGGGTCAACTGGGCAATGATTTGGTATAGATGGATGGTGATGAAGTTGAAAATCTGACCGTAAAGTAAACACATTAGCACATTTGGCACACATGTATTCTTTTTCATATTCCAGTATCTTAACTGAGTTGGTTCTAATGACTGTTCCTTCTACAGCTAAAAAGCTTCCGACATCTTTTGATTTTGGAATACGGTCTCTCCATAGCTCTGGACAAAGTGGTAGTTTTGTCAAACGGGCATGTATGTTTGATTTCATAACCATGTGATTTTTTAACATATGTCCATCATATATTTCTTGCATCACACAGCTTGACACTTTATCAAATAGCGATAAAGTTTCTTCAGGTCGAAAAAATATAGGATCAGCCAGAACATCATGCTTTTTCAAAAGTTCTGAAGCATTGATATAAATAGCATAATGCAAGCTGCCCTCTTCCTCCAAAAGTATTCGAATTATATCAGAAACATGACTTGAATGTAAATATGTAGTAAATGCCCTATTTAAAGTACTTTCTTCCAATGCCTCGTTATGCATTTTTTCGACTGTGAAGCAGCCTATTTATTTAACTTCAATTCAAAAAAAGAGTATTAGATCCTGTTACTCTCCTTATTTACTTCTAAAGATCATAACTTTTTTAAAGTAAACAAAATTAGTGCAGCGTTATGGCAAATGTCTTTCACACTGCCAAGATTTCGCAGAGGCAAGCAGAAAAGCCTGAAATAAATCATAGAAATGTTTCTTTAGCCAAATAATTATAGTCAGTCAAGTACATTTGCATTTTTTTTCTGTGTTGTCAATTATTTGGAATACTTTATTTTATCACACAATGATAGTCTTCAGATGATAGAAGCGCTGTTTGTGTAAAGCTCTGTTTATGGCAACAGCAAGTTATTGATAATTTTTGTTTTACAGCAAAACTAATTTCAAAACTAGTTTGCAAAACTAAATAGGTTTGTAGTATTGCAATAATTCCATGCGGAATTAAAGTTAATTTTGTCAACACACTTTAGAGACAGTTAGGAATTTAGCATAAGAAGTGGGCCAATTAGACCAAAATAACCAAGCAGCCCAGGCAACTCCTAATCTTTGTTATTTACGCAATCCATTCAACTTAATGCAAAGCAAATTAAGTAGATTAGGTTTGCAATCTGTTTTAATTCGATACAATCTGGGATACCCAGGTTAAGCAGGCAATTTACACAATTCATGCAATCTAGTCTGATTTAAAGCATCCACATAACCTGGACTTCAGACTTTTGTTTATTTTCTTACTCAAACAGTAACAATGTTAGCTATATATGAACACAAAGGCATTTTTCCCTACACCCTTTAACATTGCACTTCAAACTGCACAGAATCAAATTATTGAAGATTGGAACAAACAACAAAACTAAAACTGAAGTATGCTTTACTTGGGTATTCAAGTTTGCAGGCCTAATCTACTCAATTTGCCTAGATTGTGTAAATTTTGTATTGAAGAGTTGCCCGGTGAATGAGCGGCCCTACAGTTTTAGACTACCTACTTCACTACGAAGGACCGGCACCTGACCATTATCTTTTGATGACTTTTGCTGTGTACGGTATCATAACAAAGTACCATGCCATACTGCCATCCTTTGTCAAGGATAGGAAACGGTTGGGTAACAACAATTTACAGGATGAATGAACAGAACAGACAAAATATACACTAATTTACAGAACGAATGAATGAGACTGTCTGTAGTAGCTACGGAGTGAGACTGTTTGGGTGGAATGAAATATGAATGTGACTATTAGAACAGAATGAAGAGTCAGAATGGAATGAATAAGGCTGTAGCTACGGAGTGAGACTGAAATGGGACTGTCAGTACGAAGCAATTACGGCAATCAAACGGAAAAGTAAATTTGCTATATATTACAAATGCAATCGAGTAAAGCAAAAAAAGCATAAAAATCAGGCTTATCTATCCTGTATATTAGTACATTCTTTCGCCCTCCTTCCTGGCTACGTCTAAGACTATACCTACGAGGCTACGACTACGAGTACGACCCATTCATTCCGTTCCGACAGCTTCATTCATTCTGTTTTGAAATTTCTGTAAATTAGTGTGATCTTATTTAATTATTTATCTGTTCTGACAGTCATATCCATTCTGTAAAAAGACACCCGTCCGTTCTGTTAATTTATCATTCTGTAGATTTGTGTTTCCCGAAACGTTACAGCAAGTGTATAGAGTTGTTATCTATCGGTGATAGCAGAAAGAAACTTTTTTCACGCCTGACCAGTTTTGTTTTATTTGTGGAAGCTTTTTGCGGTAACCTAAACAGCCACGTGACACCTGTACCGGCATAGATATACTTGTTTTCAGCTGTGCCTTTACCAAAATTTTCATTGAAGTTATTCATTGAGTTGTTATTCAACAAATACTAAGTGACAAAAAATTAATGCTTAGTAACGGTGTTCCTAATCATTTTCGGACATGTTTTGTTGACTTGTTACCAACGGCAAAGTTGCTAGCTTAATGTCTTATATTTGAATTAATGTTTTGTTTAAATTTTCACATTTAATATAGGTTTATTATTAGTCAAATTTTGCCTATACGTTCCAAAAATGCTATTCTAGAAAGAAAAAACGAAAACTTGTTTAGGATCTCTATACTGGGTATGTCCCTAGTGGGTAGTCTGATCATAGAAATCTTAGCCTTCTATAGTTTATATGGTCTGATATGATCTTAAATCCCGGTTAAAAATGCTGATTTTGTTTATCTTTTTTTAAATTTTAATCCCATGTCATAAAAGTTATATGTAGTTGGTACTTTTCCCGATATGGTGAAAACTTTTGTTGCAATGCTCATTTTTAAGATGCGCACGTAGAGTGTAAGATATGGTAATTTGAAAACGTAGCGATGAGTTTGAGGGCCAGCGCACATCGCATATATTTGAGTGAATACGTCATGTCATATACTAGTAGTTATGACTGTTCGATCGTGTAGTTGGTACTGTTTCCGATATGGTGAAACCTTTTGCAATGGCTCATAGGCTTTTTCAAGGCGTGTGTTTTGCAAGACATTCTGTGAAAGTTTGGTGGAGTACAAATAATGCCATAGCCATAATGTTCATATCAATGAATATTGATTTTATATATGTGTATTAATTATAAAAAATGTGTGCGCTCTGTTGTTTAAATTGCCTGAAGTATTGTGCCAAATAGCAGATTTGCAAGTGCGCCTGAAAA
>QXVZ01008906.1:9590-23760 GCA_008931825.1 Phallusia fumigata | reverse complement strand
TCGATATACGATTGCTTTTGACTTTTTCGCCTGTAATACTCTGCAGGCCACGTAAGGTTGTTTTTTTAACGCGGCTTTGACTGAAACAAAATAAAATGCAATTGCTTTTACGTTAGTTCTTCTAATATTCATTAGGAAGCGGTAGTTTTCATTGTTTCAGGAGTGGTTTACCTTTGTTCGCAGATATTTATAATTTGCAGTTTAAGCTAAATTCAATTTCAGCTTGGGTAATTAGCTATTGGTCTGAATTGTTTGATTTGATTTTATATTCTGTAATTGAAACCTGCGTCAATTTGTAATTTGGCAAGGATTTCTTGAAGCCAGATTGTTGTGATCCGCACAAAATTAATTGCACCATATCGGGTCGCCCAATTAGTGAAGATCGAAGAAAACTCCCGCTGTGGACTTTTATTTGCAAGCTCTGCGATTCCGGGTTTGTTCAGCTGGCTATGCAGCGCAAAGGGCATGGACAGACCCACTTTCTCCACGTCTCAGGCTATTGGCAAACACATCCCGACAGAAAGAGCGATCGACAGAACAGAGATCCAGAAACCCGTGCTGGTAACTCAGTTGTAGCCGGGAATCTAATTTAAAACACAGAACCTCGTCACAGGCATCGATGACTTGGGCGCAGTCAAGTCTAGCAGTTTGGCGATTGAAGTCAAGACAGTTTTACGGAGTCCCGTTTTACGCAGTTTTAACAGTGGGTGGAGTTTTCGTTACTGTTAGTTTTCATGTGAAGTTCAGGTTTTAAAGTGATTAATTGGCCACAGGTTAAGTCTCAGTGCTAATTGTTTACTGCAAACAATCAGGATAAACATAGTTTTATTAGTTTTTGTGTTTAGTAGTTAAACGTTGTGCTGGGAATGGAAATAAGTTTCTTGATTGTCATTTTTTGTTGGTCATTTTACAAATCGCTATCCATCCTATNAACATAGTTTTATTAGTTTTTGAGTTTATTAGTTAAAGGTTGTGCTGGGAAGGGAAATAAGTTTCTTGATTGTCATTTTTCTAGGTCATTTTACAAATCGCTATCCATCCTATCACACACATGCCAATTGGCCCAGCGGATTAAACAAAAATTGAAAACTTTGCATTTGACATAGTCGCAATTTATTACCGATGGAAAGAGCTTGTATTTTGCATTTACTTTTGATTATATAGGCCATGTCATGTGAAAATTGTGACGCATTGTTTCTGGTTAAACACCAGACGCTGGGAAATTATAAACTCTGCAACCCAGTATGCTATTCTTCACACCCCTGTTCTCACTTTAACCGCAAAGCGGAGTACTGAGGTTTGAAACGAAATGTGGCTTAAATCGAACCTTGTGGGACTCTAACACTCTTCACGCGCTGATGAAAATCCCATAACGAATCACTTCTCGAGTGATTTTAAGCCGAAAATGAGTGAATCAGCAACAAGGGTAACGTTCGGATGTTTTGAACGCTGATGAGCTGCCGAGCCTTTGTAGCCTAGTAGAATTACCCGCGCTGCTCCTCGGACTTGGCGAAACGAGACGTAAACAATGTTTCCGATTGCCGACGTATCCGTGTCTTCCCAGGCATATTGACTGTTACTTCGGGGTTCGGCGTTTTAACACAACAAACTCTTTCATGCGTTTGACAGAAGCTTTACCCAGGCAGGTTTTTAAAATTCCTCTGTGATAAATGTTTTTGTGCACAAAAGTTTGTTTTTTTGCTGTTTTTCGACCCCAAAACGTGCCTGGGAACTTTCTTGATGAGTGCAAGAGGGTGGTTTTACGCCTGAGGTAAGTGGGTAACACGACAACACCCACATGGGGTTACAAGCGCGGACTACGTACCCACTTCACAAAATGACATTGTGTTTTTTTTACTGGAGTTACAGTGATGAATTCGTGTTTTAGAGCATTAAACAAGACGTAAGAAACGTTTTTTCTGGTGTTAAAACGCCATTACTCTAAAGTCGTGCGCTGTGATAGCCGAAATAGCTTTAAGTAACCACAAAAAAGTTGTCTTTTTTTCTGGAACAAAATTTATTTTCAACAGTTTTTCGCAGGCAAAGTTAACGGTGGTGTGTTAAATTAACTTTACTGGTATCCGCAAATCATTCTATTTTTGCTTCCGTAACTGCTGCAGCTTTATACGGAGATAGATAGGATATAAGAACACTTATCTAACAGCAGCTTTAAGCATTCTTTGGTCATGCTAAATTTAAACACTGCTTTGGCGATGAACTCGTCGCATGGTAAAAATTGTACATGGAAATGAAAATCGAATTTAGGAGTTCCGGAATTAGAGTGCGCGGAGGATACGCGGCTGCGCTCGATCGAGCAAGAATGATGTGATTATAACCGCCCGATGGTGGATGGCGGTGACATATCAGACTTGGTTGACTTGGCTTTGACAGGCAGGGCGAATTAGTCAGGGCTGTCGCTTCCCAAAACACCAGAACAAGGAGCGACCTTGTTTCCTCTTGTACTGGCATTTGTGCAATTTAAAGGTGAACTTAAAACCTAAAAAATTGTCATTTAAAGTTTTAAATATTTTTCATCAAAAACAGTTCTTTGTTTCCTGCTGAAGTAAAAGCCCTCAAGGGTAAAGCGATAGCAGAAACTTTCCAGAATTAGTTGTAATTTTAGCAGAGTTTGACAGAAAAGTTGTTTTACTGTGCGGGTCACCTTTAATTTTCCGCGTTTGGGGGTTCGCGTGACGTGCTTCTGGTAACAGGTGCGCTTGTGTGTTGTTTCGAGACCGAGGTCCGGCTAGTTCGAGAGTTGCAGAAGTATGCCATTTTGCAGGCGCCTTGACACGCAAACGCAAAGTGAAATCAACAACAAATATTGCACTTGATTGTAAGATCTTCGGGCAACTTTCGTCATAGCATCTGTTCGGAAAAACTATTCCATCGAAATTAGTTTTATATTGGCGCTGGATTAAATTAGATGTTTTTGTGAACAAAGTGAAGGTTTAGATCAAAGAAAGGTAAAGTGAAAGACGTTTGTCAAGCAGAACCCGTGATAGAAACGCGCCTGTAACCCACTGACTATTGCCGGAAATACATGACTGTGTTTATGATTTCAGGTGTGGTTGAAGTTAATTTAGCTAAAAGTAGCGCTACGATTGCCTTTTAATAGTTAACAAAGATTTTTAGAAAAACTTGAAAAGAAACAGAAATAGGAAGTAAAATTAAACCAGTCGAGGATTTCAAAGGAAGTTTAGTCTTCAGGCGGAGCAAACCAATTCAGTTGCGTCTTTGTAACTACAAAACCAGGATGTTTGTTTGCGTAGAAACGACAGGGTTTCGCACATTATTTATATTTGACGAGTGGCAAAGTACTTTACAGTTAAAAAATCCTTATTAGATACAGTAAAACATGTATGGTCCAATACTTAAAAATGCTATTAATGGTTGTGAAACACGAAGGCTTGTTTCTCCCACACTCAGGTAGAAGAATTTGTTTATTCATGACACCTCGGACACGAATTGAACATACTTCGGGATTCCAAAAGCGCCAGTCACGTAATTAACACCTGGTATGAAACTTACGGCTGGGCCATGTATGTTCATTAATGGGCCTTTCGTGTAAGTCAAAACCATACAAGTACGGTCAGCAACTCCTGGGGAGACGGTGACAGCACATCACCCAGAAAGACACATTGTGTCATACAGTATTTGATTGTAAAGTTCCTTGTAAGCGTTAACAATATGGGCCTTCTTTAAAAGGATTGCATGGCTTGTAAAATTTAAGCGTAAGAGTGAGGAGAAAGTTTGTTCAGTTTAGTTGTGTTTATTCAGCTTGGTAAGCGAGAATGTGACACAACAGCGCTAAAACGATTACAAACTTTGAGTAGCTGCGCAGTGTTAAAACTATTAAAAGCAATAATGAGAGGACGTTGTGAATCGAGATAAGAATGTAGACCGTACTGGGTCATTACAAGTAAACAAAGTGGTAAAGCTTGTACAAAATTGTAAAGCAAAGGACTTAATTATGTTTTCGAAAGGTGAATACTGCAAAAACTAAATGATTTTCACAATTTTGGTTGAAAATAAAATCTTGTGTACTCTAAAAAAAATATGTTGCAGTTTTTACCCCGAGCTACAAGTCAAAGTGTTGCTAGTTAGCGACTAGCGTCAGATCAAAGTTATGTTTTGTACGTCGGGAATGTTTTCTATCGGTTTTAATCAACCAGTAAAACAGTTGATCCTAATTGAAATCCACAGCTGCTTCGTCACAGCAGCTGCAAGGTGGATTTTTAATCAGCGTATTTGGGGTTTCGCAATATGGGCCTACGCCCCTTCTCTAATATCCCGGACGATCAAATGACGAACGACATCACATTAAACCTCCGGCACCAGCCCTGATGTTGTCTTTACGTGACTTCAAGCCGCAACCAGCACCTGACGCAACTCTACTAATTTAATCAAGAAAAGCCAGATGTTCCGCAAGGTTAAATATTTGTCGGATCAGCGCAGCCCATATTGTCCGACGGACAGGCGGATGCTCCCTTGCTCGTTCGGGCGGGACAGTAAAGTTTTAATACTGCGCCTGATCATGTCGTTGTGGCAGTGCCAAATCCAGCTGTGATAATATTTACGCTTTGGATTGGAATGGAGTGCTAGCTTTGGTTTCGTTTTGCTTTTAGGGTGTCAGGACTTGCGCATTTTCTGTAGCGAACGTGGATGATACGTGATAAGGTATTGAAAGATTCGCACAAGAACTACATTGAAAAGGTAAAAAGGCGATACTAATTTTCGCATTGGAACAAATAACGGTTGACAAAAACTAAATAAGTATGTTGTTGTCACCAATCTGATCTGATTGCAAAGGCAAGAATTCAATATCAGGTTACATGCAGGTTATGGAAATGCTTCAGTAAAAAGCAGGAAAAGCCGGGCAGGACATGTTGTCATTTTGGTGACGAATAACATTAAGTTCCATAGCTCCGTAAGGTCTTGGTGGCAAGACAGAACGTTCAAGCAGCTGTTCGGCGTTCGACGGTGGAGGAATAAACACACAAACCGCTAAGCGTCCTTTAAATCAAGTAAAATCGGAAATGGCAGTCTTTCATTTCGGTTTTTATAGCTTTCTAGTGCAAAAAAAACACGAAGGATTTGGCATATTCCGCTAGGGGCCATGAACGCTTATCATCTTGTTTTGTGCTGATGTTGTACTCGAGAGGTTGTAGGTTCAAATTCGGCCTAAGTTTTCTCAAGCAAGAAACACAGCAACGACGATAAAAACTTAAATTCAAGGCAATATCTTTGTAAGCGTTACCCAGTCGAGTGATCTTTCACCCACAGAAGATTAACATCAAAAAAAACCAACGCATCGTGCTTAGATCATACAAAAACGCTCCACCGGTTTCTTTTCCTTTCCCCACCTGAGATATCAACCGAACGGCCTTTACACAAGAAACCTGATTACGTTTCATTTCTAAGTCGTCGATTGACGACACAGACGGAAACAGGCTGACAGGGGGCACGATCTGTCGACAACTCAGTCCCCTGGAAGCGATTCTGAATCGAGCGGCAATCGAAAGTTTGAATAGCTCGCAGGAAGTCGTTTGTCCATGCCACGAACGCAGCTGCCCGTCTTCCAGGAGCGAAATTAATTTTGATTTTCGCTTTCCTCCACCCTGGTTTTTGATCGCTATGCGCGCGTTTGTCAGCATTAAAGTGCGCGTGCGGTCTGTTGAACGGGTATTTAGTTGTCTTGCGCCGAGGCGGTAACTAATGGATGTACCGAATTAAAACGATTAGTACTAAATAATTTTGCGGGGTTTCAGTGATCGAAATTAGAAACCTAAAACAGCCTGTGTTTTGTGTTTGAAGCGATTGGATGCATCTTGCAAAGCGATTTAACTTAAAAACAGACAAGTTTTTAAAGGTGTAATGCGGTAAATGCTACATGGTATGGTGCATTTAACTGCGAATTTTTTATCTAACCGGCAACGAAATACTTGTGGAGTATTTCTGTAAAATTCGTGCATTTGAGCATTGCATAAACAGACAGGTTCTTTGCGAGTTTTCCGTCCATCACAAAAGCTAGTAAGAAATCATCAGGAATAGCTGAAAAGGAAATTTAAAATTACTAAAACTGCTTTTAACAACGACACGGTTGACTACACAAAGTTCGCTTCCAAGCCCACTTTGAGAGTATAAAATTCTCCAGGCGTAGTTTCAGAATTTGAATTCCCACGCCTGTCTGGTCACTTTAATTAACTTTGACGCTTTAGCAGTCAGCTCATCTCCTTTCAATTGTTTGACGTCGTCTCGAAGCGCGAAACTCATTGTCACCGCAGAAAGGGGTTTCCGAATGCTTTATGACGTCACACGTACGTTCACACGGGACTATTAGACAGTTGTAAACACGGCAGGTGTGAAAAATGTATGGGTGACCTGTGGGTCAAGGAGTTGGCATCTGTTTTACCCCTTTGGAATTTTTTACTATTTGTGGTAAAGGTTGCTGAGGCGCCTTGGCCCGTGGCTTGTTCCTAAAAACGGCTTTGCAATTTCGCAATGCTTTAATTCAAGAAATTAATGCCAACAATTCCTGTTCAAATAACTTTTTGTCTGTCACGTCACGCAGCGAACGCGCGCGATCGAACAGATCACGAATCGACATTCCAGAATATTTGCGCAGGACTTCGGGATCACCTTGCGGGCGGCTTCGACAATAACCGCGCAAACACGCGCGATGTGACGTCACAATGACCCAAACGTGATGTCAGAGTATCCGAGTGAGATTTTTTAATTAAAACCAATGATGCTTGTTGGCGAACACCTGTGCTTTGGCCTGGACAGCTGTGTGGATGTTTTCGGTTGGGACTCGTGCTGTATATAGACGTATATTGCAATGATAGCTTCGGCACTTGCCTTTTAGTTATCTTCCGAAAGTAGTGCACTAGGTTTGCATTACTATTAACGGATTACCACCTTGATGGACCGGTGCTTCTTGTAATGGTCATGAAATGTAAACTGGGTCAAAATGATTGCGATTTTTAGGCGTATTAATAAGCGTAGCGTTTGTTCTCTGCCCCTGTGTTTTTTATACATCACGTTTTGTTTGCCCTAGACACAATTGGAAATTATTTGACACTGTTAAGTTTTAAAACATGTTTTGTTGTAATTTTACCAGATCTGTGTGTAAATAACTTGAAATGCTGTTTGAGAGTCGACGCAAACAATTTGGAATATCGTAAGCAAGACTTCGTTGGACGCAAAACGATTCCGGACCATAATGAGGTGAGTAGACTTTTCTAGTAACAAAGTCTCACTGATTCGTTTGATGAAAAAACGCCATTTTGCATTTAACGGTTGATACACACTCACGTGGTTAATTATGGCCCCCTTCCCTGAAGGGGTCACATATTGCTTTCTTTTTGTTCACCATAGCAAATTGGCGATGTTTCTAAATCCGGTTGTTCAATGTCTTCCAACCTTTTTTAGGCTAATGAAGTGTTATTAAAAACTTGTTAAACACCCAAGTTGTCACAAAAGTTAACAAATCGCCTTGATCCAAGATCGTCCTTTTTGGGACACTTTCATGTTTTTACCGTTTGTTAGCATTTGGAACTATGCTCGTTGATAGCCAAATCTTGAAAGAACCGCGATCATTGTTACAGCCACTGAACAATGCAGATCGTCGTAAAAACGGACGTAAAATTTGCTCACCGAAGCACTATCAGTGATCTTTATTTGTACGGACATGAGTGAAGTCCACTTAACGATTTGCGGTAACATCTCTTCCGCTTTAGTAAATTCAAAAAAATGTTTACCTCTTTTTTGCACCGGCCGCAAAAAGGTTGATCCAATGTGTGGCAAAATTTTATGTGGGCGTTTCCACGTGAGCTGGCAGTTTTCAACGTTTTTAATGTTTTTCAACAAAGCGGATCCCGCGTAAAGAGCCACTGTGCAAAGATCACAGGCTGCGGGAACCCGGGTTTATGACCCGTAATATTTTACGTGCAGTGAATTTGGTGTTTGCTAATTCGTAAAGCACTGATGTTCCATGATCGCTGGAGGAAAAATTTATTAGAAGGCTCTGGGTATTAGGTTAACGTTTAAGATGTAATTAGATGTTGAAAAAGGACAGTTCTATGTCAAATTTATTTATTTGCATGGTATTACTGGCGATTTTTTGGATGCAAAAGGTTTTTTGTTAAAATAATTATATCTCGCATACAATAAACCGTTTATTACCTTCAAACTATATACAAACTGACTCAAACAGAGAACAAAAAGCGACATGTTTCATGCAAAGCACGGTATAGTGTTTATATCGGGCAANATGTAATTAGATGTTGAAAAAGCACAGTTCTATGTCAAATTTATTTATTTATTTACATGGTATTACTGGCGTTTTTTTGGATGCAAAAGGTTTTTTGTTAAAATAATTATATCTCGCATACAATAAACCGTTTATTGCCTTCAAACTATATACATACTGACTCAAACAGAGAACAAAAAGCGACATGTTTCATTCAAAGCACGGTATAGTGTTTATATCGGGCAAAAACTGCGCATTTTTCAGTAACATAATTACCAAATGCTAGAGATGTTTGTTTAAAATTATTTTTAGCACTTAGCTGGCCCCAAAATAACCCATAACAACACTTTCACGAAATCGTTTCCAATTCACGCTCAGCTGTGTGTCAAGAATTTAACAGTCCAACTCCGATTTAAGTCAACTCAAAGGGCATTAAATGCGCGCGCGTTCTGAAAAGCTCCAACGCTGATACTTAAGCCTAATCCGAGCCACAGCAATTGAAAGCAGGACGCTTAAACTTACGAGTATTGGCCTCTTGGTGTTGACACCCGAAAAACCAGCCAGGTGGACAAATATTTAATAAGCACTCGTCGGGTTGGACGTCGATTCCGTCGCCAATGGTCGACTTGGGGAAGCTGCTATGAATGTCTGATTCGCTTGTGTTGTGATTGCCCGACCTTACGACTTGTTATTTTACCGGTACGTGTCGGTTTAGTCGTCCACTGTCGCGTAAATTCGCACACGAACGCCAACTGTGGTTAAGGTGACGGGCGACTGTATTGTTTGTGTGTTGGCAATGACAGAAAGAAGGTAAACGATCATCGCGTTGGTTGTTTTAGAGGTTATTTACGGCAGAAAAACTAAACTGTTAAAATAGTTTGGAGAAATCGCATGTTCTGATGTCGAAAATCTGACAGAACTTTTTTTGAATTCGGCGGAACTTTTGAGTTGTTTTTGAAAACACCTTCCTTGTTATCTCATGCTTCTTTGAACATCAGTGCATTCGAAAAAATTTGTGTTAAAAATCTTAACGTTGGCACTTTCGATTTTATATTTTTGTTGATTTGTTGGCAAAGATGGCACGCCCAACGCTAGTGTTTGCGTTGATGGTCAGTCGGTCACCCAACAATGCCCGTTCACCGCTGCTGCGCACTGACCATCGGCTAAGTTTTGTTTGTGGTCAAAGTTTACACAGACAGACCCCGGGCGTTAATCTTTATCCCGCACTGAAGCAACTTGCGCTGACCAACAGCGGTGTCTGATTACAAACGACCTGCGAACCGAAAATTTTTGCGTCCGACATTTTCGCCTTTTTCTCTTGTGATAAATGTTTTGTAATGATTTCGCCTTCTTTGCATTACGTTGTCGTTGGGGTTTGTCGTTGGATTTTCTACAGTTCCGTGTTGAAGTAGCTTTAATAAAATCCCTGTCATTCTTTATTTTTAGTCCTAAAAAATCAGTTAGTCCAAATAAAAATAGCTAATATGTGAAAAAACACTAAAATAAGTAAAATCGTGAGTTATTCAGATTGCTTAAAATTTCAAAAATTAAGTGCCTCCGGTGGTTAAACAAGTTCTTGTTGTACTACCCATGTTTTGCTTGTTTAAAGAAACGGACCACGGGCATACGAGCCTATATAAACAAACTATATTGACTACCAGTCCGCCGGCTTAATCCCTCGCCCCGTTCGCTGAGAGACGACTTCGTTCATCTCCGAGCAAGCAAACAAAATGCGATCTCAGGTGCTTCGGCCCAGTTAGTTTGCCGCGCGGCAAGCGTGAAACGCACAATGCGCCGGGGAGCGCGCCGGAGAAGGCAAGAGAATAAGCGAGGAGGAAGGAGAGAATGATCGTTTGTGACGTAAACCATCACGACAAGAGAAAGAGAACGAGGTAGTTGTTGCAGGTGTGTGTAGAAGAGATGACTTGATTCTGAGTCCAGCGTGCTAGTGTGTGGTGCTACGTTAATAAGGGGCGTTCAGCAATGGTTTAGTTGGGCGCAAACAGCTGTAACCCAGCTATCAAGTCGTAACCGAGGCGTTATCAGACATCTTGAAAGTGTTGAAGTGTCTGGCGCGTTTGAAAGGCCACACAGTTGTGTACTGCGTTGATGTTGCTCGCACAAGCTTATTTTCCAGCAGATTAAAGTTGTTTTAATCGACTGACGAACGATTCTATTCTGAAATCATCAGGACGCATTGAGTGACAGACCTAGACACACGACTTGGTTTATTATGGCTGTTGCATATTAGTTTGCGATAGTTAAAAAGTCGAATTTTAAGGTTCAAAAATGCGATTGGTATTCTGATCTAACAGATTGATGCAGGCTAACCTCAAATATATACATGTTGTACATTGTCAGGCAGCGCCGAAAAATTTGTATCTAAAATAAACAGTATACTGTGTTACAAAATCTTCTCATTTTTGGACCACAATTAGTTGGTGTTTTACCCATCGCCGTTAGGCCTAGGTTAAAATCATCATATAAAAGCAGAAAAGCGTTGTCACTTGTCATGGTTATCGCGAAGTATTTCTTTTTACCCAGCCTTTGGATTGCTGAATATCATCTGGAAAGAATTGAAATCAGTTCAGTCCAGTTTGTTTCGGCCGAGAAACCAAAGTCGGTTTCCGGCAAAAAGTTATCGGACCGCCCGATCTTTTTTATTCCTCGCCCAGCCCAAGATAAGATACAGTCAAGACGTTTTAATATGGGAAAACTTGTAAACTTTTTTATGCTGTCCAAAGTTTCATGCGGAGGCATATTTGAAATTAAGTTGATTTGCATTAAGGCGGTATTGAGTCCTTATTTTGCGTTGCGGGTTAGTTCTATAAATAATTGATCAATTTCTCTTGAAGCCAACTTGTATCCGTGATAATGTGACTTAAAAAGCTTAAAACCTAAAGCCGAAAGATTGAATTGTTGTCCTGTCATGCGCCTTGCATTTTGGCAATATTAGCTGTTGGATCAAAGGCAGCCCCTTGGATATATTACTGCTGCGCGGATCTGCGGTAATCCAGTCATTTTCCGCCTGACAGAGGATAGCCGTGTGGTCAACCTGTACAAAATAATTCAAGCCAGTTGGAATGCGTCGACCCAAGCCCCGGAATCTACTGCTTCACGGTAAATTCGAGTTTTTAAATGAGATGTGACTTTTTACTATGGTTGGCTTTTTGGTTTACGGCGGCTATTTGATATCAGTCGCGTGGTCCTCAAGTCGCCTCGTTAAAGTCGCTTTGTCGTGGTGATTAAACTTTAGTTTGTTGAAAAATCCGTAAAATCTGAGTCTTGTCCACAATTTGATGTGTTCATCAATGGTATGCGGTTTGGATGTGTGGTTATTGTCATATATGTGTGAAAACAATTACCATAACAATGTTTGATTATCATCCGTCAACTCTCCGTCACAAATGTATTATTTCGCAACCAACTTGGACCTGTTTTTTTGCGTGCCACCGTGCTAGAAACGGCTCGCTTCGCCACAATGTATTTTCCAACTTAAGCGAAGCAAAACAAAACCTTACATGGCGGTCGGTCGTGCTCGAACGATCTTGCTGACCTGCCAGGCCCCAAACTGTTCAGATGTCATTCTGGTCACTGTCAAAATATAGGTTGTCGTGTGGGCGTCTTTTTCTGGTTGTCACGAAATGAAGGAATCTGAGAAGAAACTTTTGTAGTTTTTGGAGGTTTTGTACTTCCAGAACAAAAAAAACGTGTGTGTTTACTATTTACTGCCGTTTAGATCACTAACTGTGTTGTGTTAAATTCCTCATTAAATAAGACAACGACACAATTGTTGTACGTGGGACTTGAATGTAGCTGCCAAATCTTTAGGTCTTTAAGTTTCTGTTTTTATCCACTCAAATAAATCCACAAATTACCCAAACTGTTTTAATCAACCGTATAAACACCAGTATATGTTGGCCTGGGACCGAACACAAGTAGCTCATCATTGTTCCACATCGCCGAAACAAATTTATTGTTGGTTTGGTGCTTGAATTGCCCAGTGGGTACTGAGAAGTGCGAACGTTTTGCGCTGAACAGCGGGTCGAGATCCTCTTGTTACAACTTCAAAGTAGTAACGTTGTTGAGCCCTGTGGTACTCGACGTGCCCTGCAAGTACCGAAGCTCTTGCGTGCGTCCACTAAACGTAAAAAGGCGGAGTTATGTAAGTGGGCGCTTAGCGCGTAGGACGCCCTAATTTTTTAAGTTGTTTCACGGCACAAATATGTTGACGAACCATTGGCGTGATAAGCCTGGTCTGGCTGTAAAGAAATCGTTAAGTGCACAAAAAAGCTGTATTCCGTGAAAATTAACTGTGGTAAATGTTAAAAACCAGCATAAAGTCAATTTTACAGCACTTTTTTAATCTTCAAACGTTTAACGCCATGTTAGGGTCGACAGATGATACATCTTGTTTGAAAACCCGCGTAAAGCCAGATCAAAGCATGCTCATTATCTGCCATATGTCGCCTCAGTGGATATAAAAACCTCAGTAAAGCCAAATATGCACGTTTTCTGTTAGTCTGTTCCTTTGATTTTATCTACCAGTCGCTTCCTCCGGCGTTTTCAAAGAATCATTAAACAGTGCAGAGAAAACGTTTCAAGCCACGCCTTAAATCACGGAAGCGCGCCATTTATTGGTCATCTCATTATGACGCAATTTTCCGCTCACTCGTGGCTAATTATCTGGCCGCCATTTTTAATTCCCTGATTCAACCAGTCACTCGCGAACACTGCCCAGCGCTGGCTGTCAAGACCTGATTGACACGCTGAAAGTGGGAGGACATGACTGCTGTGCATAGTTGCGGTCGAACGTGGGCAAAACACGGAAGACCGTGTTTGTTTCTGAGGCTTTTGGGTTGACTGGTTAGCCATTAATTACATGCCGCGGTTAGGGTTGTCAACCACATTTTGTGTGTGCATTTTTCGGTCTTGCATTTGATTACTTAAGGTCCACTGTTCTAATTAGTAGCGCTGGTCTTCCATTCGGCAACAGTCGTTTTAGTTTCCCTNGTACCGAAGCTCTTGCGTGCGTCCACTAAACGTAAAAAGGCGTAGTTATGTAAGTGGGCGCTTAGCGCGTAGGACGCCCTAATTTTTTAAGTTGTTTCACGGCACAAATATGTTGACGAACCATTGGCTGATAAGCCTGGTCTGGCTGTAAAGAAATCGTAAAGTGTGTATTTTGTGAAAATTAACTGTGGTAAATGTTAAAAACCAGCATAAAGTCAATTTTACAAGACTTTTTTAATCTTCAAACGTTTAACGCCATGTTAGGGTCGACACATGATACATCTTGTTTGAAAACCCGCGTAAAGCCAGATCAAAGCATGCTATCTGCCATATGTCGCCTCAGTGCATATAAAAACCTCAGTAAAGCCAAATATGCACGTTTTCTGTTAGACTGTTCCTTTGATTTTATCTACCAGTCGCTTCCTCCGGCGTTTTCAAAGAATCATTAAACAGTGCAGAGAAAACGTTTCAAGCCACGCCTTAAATCACGGAAGCGCGCCATTTATTGGTCATCTCATTTAGCCCGTTTACATGGCCATTTAAAAAGTGGCTTTTTGAAAGGCGGCCGGCCGCGAAAAGGGGCCTTTTTTCGGCCGCTTTTGTGGTCGGTTTACATGGCCATTTTAGTCATCTTCGGCCCAAAAAAATTGAGTTTGTTTACATTTCGGGAGTTGCAATACATACGTTTATAGTTGTATGCAACACCATGGCAGAGCCCATTGGTTTGTCAATGGCGATTAGGAAAGCCCAGTGCAATTTTTTGGCAAAAATAGTAAGGTAAATGGATAAAACCCGAGGATTTCGGATGCTGCTTCGGAAAGATAAAATCAACAATATGTACACCACAGAGGCTGGATAATGGACTTACAGAAGCAAATGCCCCCTGGAGTTTGTAAATTCTCC
>QXVZ01008903.1:0-24086 GCA_008931825.1 Phallusia fumigata | reverse complement strand
AGTCAGGATGACATACAGAAGACACAATGCACATGTTTTGCAGGTAGTTTAGTAAATACTATACCATTGGCAAGTGTTGGCTTGAATATTTTGTAAAATTTATCTTGACAGAGCTTGAAAAAGTCCTAAATTGGTAAACATCTCTTGGAATATATTTTCATGTATAGGGATTGGCCAAGCAGAGCCAGAACACAAGTACTTGGTGCTGACCATTACTATTGCTGATACTTAATGCTCAAGAAAATCATACACCTATTCATCAGTTATGATGTGTTGTTAGTTACACTTAGAACTGACTCTTGCAAAACTTTTTTCCTATATTTGAAAGCTTTCGAAAAGACTGATGAATTTGACTACACACAGATGTGAATTCCTGAAATTTACACAAGTTTGAACTCTCTAATTTATGTTGTTCTTTTTTTATTGAATATAAAACATGAAATTGAAATTGAATAAGCCTGAATATATGTGAGTTCTGTTGAAGACATGATTATGCCATAAACCAACAAAAATACCTAGTTTGTTTATCATGTTGTTTTAGAATGCTCCTAAGGACAAACTTCTTGTCTACTCAGTCAAGGATGGTTGGGGCCCATTATGTGAATTTCTAGGCATCGAAGTTCCTGAAAAACCGTTCCCACATAAAAATGTCCGTGGCAACATTGTAGAGGAACTGTTCAAGACGAATCCACTGTTTATAAGAATGCAACGAGAAGCCGCATTTTCTGCATGTGCCATACTTGCATTGACCCTATTTGGAGGTTACAAGCTTGCTAGAGGGTCCACTCCTGTTTCTTGGGCAAACTATTGGAGTGATGTGGTTTGTGCATGCCTGACAAAGATAAAAACATTAAAATAATTTTAATTTGGAAAAGTAGTTGAAGAAATTAGATGTGGTTACTAAATCTTGTGGAATTTCGACGTAAGACAATCATAAATGCTACCTTTTGTGAATATTAAAGTCTGGTTTCTGGGAGATGTTGCCAAATTGTGTATGTTACAAACTTGATCAAAACCAGACGTAGTCAAAAAAGAAATGAAAGTTTTTGATTCAAGTTACAAGAATGACGTATATATTTTTAATTCATTTCCTTTTTTACTGGTCGTGCATTTAAATTGTAATTTACTGTGAAAAGGTGCTGAACCATTTTAATTGTTAAATTAATGTTTTTAGAACAATTTTACAATGCAATAAACTTTGACACGAATTCGTTGTGAAACAAGGTGACTCCCGACACAAAAAATCTTCCCGCTATATGGTATGATGTTTATGTAAACCATCAAAGAAGTCTTTGTGGGAAAACGGCGGCAAATATGTTTCTACTTTTGTGTTGTCTGGTGGCAAAATCGAGTGGTCCAGTCATGTCAGTTGATAACGTTTGGAGAATGATAAAAAAAACACGTAGCAGCATTATACGTCCGCAGTTGTGAACTAGAAACGCCATCACTGAAACAGGTAAGCGAAGTTTGTTCTCAAAAGTTTTCCAGCTAAAACTAGAAGCTTAGGTTAATTGAATCATTTCGCATATTTAGGCCTGCTTTTAGAAGTAATTGGGTTTGTGGTCAATTTCTACCAAACTAGGACTTCAAACTAGTTTGCTAAATAGACTAGAAACTGTTGTGGCATGTGTTTTGAAATTGAGAGGTAGGCAAGGTGTGAACTTTATGGTACAAACCACCATAAAAATGTCTCTTGTTCTTGTGTTCTCAAATATTTTGCACTGTAAAACATTTTTTGGAACAATAGACCTTTCCCACTCATTCAGTTTTCAAGTACAGTAAAAACATACATAAACAAAGTCTACAAAGACTGTAATTTGTGCACCGCCGCAAGCAAATAAAAAAGCAAACCAACAGAATAATCGGCTAGTGCTTACATAAACCTCCAGTATGTTAAGCTTTCATTCAAAATATCATTTTTAATCAGACAACAGTTTAGATGCTTCACAACTGTTGATTCAGTGTAATTTCAGTAGGTGTTTTTTTCTAAGAATTGGGACCACTACTAGTTGTTAGAATAAAAATTTTTGTTAAGACATGGAAAGACATTTTTTAGGACTTGTACAGTTTTGTGTGTTTTACTGATACATACTGTTTCTAAAAAACAGTGCTGTTAAATTTCTAATTAGAAAAAAGTTGTTTTTATAAAATAGTTTTTTGGTTATTTCCATGAGATGTCACTACATGCAGTAAAATGTTAACAAACTTAATTAAAGCTTTGAGCCATTATGTTTCGTATGGTACACTTTTTACTTCTGGACTAGGTTAGTTTAAGTGGTCCTCGAGCAGACTTTTTAAATTTTGAATTGTGGGTCGGAGATAAATTTTTACATTTTAACTTGTGGGTCAGAGATATTTGCGATCAAATATATCAAAATTGCATCGGTTGTTTCTGTTATGGGCAGGGCTACGATCAATCTAGTACCAAAAATAAGTAGGCTTCATTAACTTCTTATAAAATCTTTCTCTTTGTCATCACGGAAATTGTTTTGTCGTTTGCTCATTTTCACTTAGTTATGCCTAAATTCCCCTGCGAAATTAGCCTTTTTGACAAACTTGGAAAGCTTACAGTGCCTTGATTTGTGTTAAGAATAAGCTTATGTTTGTTTCATGATGTCACAAAGCTTTAGCAACATATACAATGAGATGGAAAGAGTCTCTCTTTAAATTTAAGACAAAATATGGACGTATGTCAAAGATAAGGACATTTTTTAATTCGGCATAAACCCATACCACTGGATGCAACTAGTGACTCATCACCTCACGTTGTTGTAAAACTTATCAAAATTAAAGGATTTGTGATGTCACAATGAAAGCATTGTAAATTGACATGATTGGTATTAGATAAAAAATGTTTTAAAAAAGCCGTAAAAAATAGCGTCATGAAATAGTGGCCCGAAACACTTAGACAGGCCTGCTCTTAAGGACTATAAAGAATTGAGGCCAAGCTTGTTGTCATATGACCTAGTTGGTCAGGTAAGTAGAGTATTGATATGTGAACACAAAAGCCATCAAACTGACCAATCATGTTGATGTATTGTCTGTTGTGGAAAGATACCGTACAGGGTGCAGATGAATTGGGTTTTATTGGTGATGTGAAAACTGTGGCTAGATTGTTAATGTGGTTTACTATTTTTCCTGTTGGTGTTTATCTGATAAACTGAGTTTTTTGTTTGTTGTGATGTGAATTTTTGTTTTTAGTGTGGCCATGCTGCAAGTTCGAGTCTAACAAAAGAAATGGATCTGCTGCAGGTAAAAATCCGTGTTAACTTTTGAGCTTGTCTTTCTACTTACACTTGCAACTTAAATTTTGCAGTTTCATTAAAACTAGGTTACGGCCTTATGTGTTTTTAACTGTTTTACATGTTGCCGCACGTTGGCGCCAATAAGTCAACAACGGTAAAAATATTGCGTATGTTTCTGACCTTCAAACACAGGTTTAATCCATGTGGGATTTCTGGCAGAACCAATTTTGTGGTTTGTTTCACATCTTCTGTATTTTACACACGCGGCGGGTCTCGCAAACACACATAGTATGGCAATTTTAATTTTGCTCTGCCTTTGCCTAACCCACCATAACAAGATACGGTAAGAAATTTAAGTAAAATATAAAAGAATTGAAAAGGTAGTTGAACAAAGCTGCAATGGGGCAGACGGTTCAATTGCGGACTCGTCAATTTAGCAAATCCAAGCATTGATCCGACAACCTTGAAAAAATGAAACGACGCAACTTTAACTTTTGGTGGATAAGCCATTCTTTAATGTCACGTAACTAAAGATACATACATATTTCGCTGAACATGTTGGCATTGTCAGTATCTGTAAAACAGCGCACTCAAAATAAAGCAAGCAAGGGTATTACGGCTATATATTTCCAGCCTAATGATTTAAAGTTGCACACATACAACTGACATTATATGTGTCTTGTGTTAATGTATATATTAACCAACACGAAACCTTCAGGAAAAAACGACGATTTTTTTAACAATCAAGCGTTCCTCTCCCCTCATCCTTTGGCACCAAACGATCCAAACGTTAAAACCAACAAAAAAATCTGCGTCACAGTCTTGCTCCGCAAACAGCATAACAGACTGGCAGTACCAACAAAAATGCAATATGATCGTAAAATGTTGACGACAACAGTAATGTCACACAACACTTTAGCAAACACGGGGAGATCGTACCCCAGCTACTAACGATGCAATATTGTGCACCCCATGCATGACAGGTCGTAAACTACACCAGTTTATGCATGCACTGCCAGTTTTATTGCTTTGTTTTCTGCCTATCATCGTCGTTATCTTTATCGCATTTTAAGCATATCTAATCATTAACACAGAGCATTCCTGCTTTTGCGATCCAGACTGCCGATGGTTGGATCGCTATGTGCTAGCTTTTTTCATAGGATTTTACATTTGGGAGTGGTACTCTTTTCTACAGTGATTGATCTCTAATTAGTTTTTTTATTGTTTGTTTAAGGTTTATTTTTTCTTGTTTATTCGTGTTGGTTTTGCATCAGAATCATGAGTGAAATGGTGCGGACCGTTTTTCTTTTAACCGTGGTAATCTTGCATACGGGTAAGTCTATACCAGCATTATTTGTGCAAAATGTTTTCTGCGATGTGTTTGACAGATGATTCGTTTTTGGGAAATTAACAGTAGTTCTATAAGTTTTTTAAATTAATTATGTTGAGTATATCACAACCAGGACTGGCACTGGCTGGGAAAGGGTCATATATTTTCTGCACTGAGTCAGAGATTCGATGTATTAAGCCGGGGCAGATTTAGACTTGGGGTCCCAAGGCTTAAGCACCCACCTTTTCAATTATACGCCAGCAGCTTATACCGGAACGTTTTTGTTTTTTCTTTTTATTTTTATCTTCGGGGGCAGAATAGCGCCTGAATGCGTTATGCTTATAGTAAGCCAACCGTCGAGCTACCTGCCTCATTGCAGTTCCGTTGGATCATTTTTTGTTTAATTTTTCGATATTTTGGAGTTCGTGACTTTAATTTGGGTCAACCCATCGGGTCCACTGGGTGGGAGCAATGCCCCTTGAGTTTCATGAGTTTTGGTAACATTTTAATTTTTACATGTTGATAGAAGGAAATTTTAATCTTGATTTTTAGGCCCCTGCAGATTGTGAGGCCCAAAACTAGAGTTTTTTTAGGCTTGCACCAAAAGTAACCAATCCCATAGCGTTGAATGACGCACAATAATTTTTCGAAACAATGTTGTGTTGCCTTAATTCATTTCATTCCTCTCCTACTAGACATGATGAAGAGTAGTAATAAAAGGTTTGGAACCACTGGTCTACCAGAAAAGAAGTACTAAACTATCATGAATAACTTAACTGTCAAGTGAAAATCCCCACCTGTAACTTATAAAATTCCTCCCCTGTTCGGACCACTGGTTTAAAAAACCGATTCGGCTCCATGATGTAAAGTAAGACTTGTCAACAAGTTGTGTATTCTTTTTCCAGTGTCATCGCAAACAGATTGTCCGTCAGGTTGGTCGGTCTACAACAACAAGTGTTGGTTTTTCTCCAACCTACAGCCCGAATTGAGTTGGACGGCGGCAGAGTCGTGGTGTCAACAGAACGGCGGAAACCTCGCAAGTTTTGAAACTGTCGCAGAGAGGGTGAGTTTTTGCTTTTTCCTCTTTTGTTCCAATCTTCAAATGAACCGGAATGATCAGACTGAATTTTGGAATGATCAGACAAAAATACCTTATCTTCATTAGTTTAAATTAATGAAGTGCATAGAATCCCGGACCGCACGCGATATGTTTGATGGAGGAGTTTCCTCTAAAATAGGGTTCGGCAACGTTTGGCGTTAAGGAAAAAGTCATTTCGGCTTCTTTTTACCCAAATCAACCTGCCAGAAGTCATAAACCCTGTTTGATCACTAAAGTAATAGTAACAGCACTTTTGTTTTTATACTTCATTGCCATGATGTAGCGGGTTACNTGTAAGACTATAGTAATGTTACAGTTGGTCAAAAAAATATTTAATACCTTGCTTAATGAGCGTGGGATTAACCACATCCACTGTCACACAGGAATTGGAAGCCTTTAGAGCCCAACAACGCATACTTAGAGAACTGCGTTGAAATATGGATCGACAACGACCCTCCGATAGTGAACGACAAACAGTGGAATGATAGAAGTTGCGATGGAATGAACGGATACATTTGCAAACGCGTCCCCGGTAAGAAAATGTAGTCGAATGTCGCTGAGCATTGAAAGACAGGCGTCATGATTTGACGTGTAGATCTTGTTATGTTACGTCATGTAATGTAATGTAAAAAATGGAAGTTGGGTGTGATGAGAGAAATTTTAAATGCGAAAAAAATGCCGAACATTCACAAAGTTGACGAACGTCGAACAATTTATTTGGTGGTATTGGACGTATGAACCTTGTCTTTAATGTGAGTGTTTTTTAATCTTTTTTCGATGTGACGCCTTCGGAAAAATTGGTTGGACTTTCGACGCACTGTGTAAAGACGCTTAAATACAACGACACTTTAGCTACGATTACGAAATGAAGTTATTGTGCGGTGCCCAATAATTGCACAATTTGTTTAAAATAAAATAATTGAATGTAAGAGCTTAGTATAAAGGTTGAGAACCACTGGTTTAAGCCTTCACCAAATCTATGGGTTTTGGGGCCACAAAAGTCTTTGGACTTGACACGTGTCGAAAAAATGTATAAGAGCGGTAACCCGCGACTCGAAATAACGTAATAAACCTTTGCATCAAGAATTAATGGTCTGGGTTTAAAAAAACGAGGCTTGGGATTCCCACTGGACGTAGTTTGCTATTTGGTTTAGTTGTTTGTTATAAAGATAAGCGGTAGGTTTGAATCCTCTTTCAACTTAACGCTTTTTACGCAGGTTCTGTTACAATTTGTCCGAGCAACTACCAGGAAAATAACGGCAGATGTTACTTCGTGTCGAGTGGGTCAGAACAATGGATTGATGCCCAACAAGAATGCAAGTATGAAAAAGAAACAACTAATATTTTTGGCTGTAACAACTGTTCTACATTAACAATTCAGTTTTTGAATCAGTTTTTCCTAGACGGCATCCATTTGAAATTACCAACCCGTTCTCGAACTCCTTTTTATTTTCTAATGACTCCGCAAAAATACACTATCAAAAAACCAATGATTACATTTCGCAATTTCGGCCAGGTACGAACCTAAAATTGTTGACATAGATTTCGTAATGTGATTTGTCCTGGTCCTTTAGGCCCGTCACCCTTGTCAGCAACCCCTTTTTTGCCAGTTTACAAATTATGTCAAAATGTTAATGACTGCACGTGTCATGTTGTTAACGTCACTGCTTTGTAATTCTGCGTTTAGTGGGCTTAAGGCTCTCTGTCTCTCGTTGCTGCAGTTGCATCCTAACGATAAAAAAATCAAAGAGGTCGGCTCAACTTAACCCCAAAACTGTTTTGGAATATAAACTTAAATCACTCTGCGTTCCTTGCGCCCCTGTAGTATATTATGCACATTTGCTATTTATATCCGCGTATTCACCACAGAATGCAAGGAGCCAATCTGGTTTCAGTGACATCTGACAGCGAACGACAATTTGTTGAATCTTTGGTGTACTCTGAATACACAAGTATGTGGGTCGGCCTTTCTGATACGGTAAGTACTAATTTGTCACTGTACCTTACGCCAAGACATAAACTTTACTCACTTTTCAGTCAACCCCTGGTACCTTGACCTGGTCGGACCCGAATTCGGTGCTTAGTTACAACAACTGGGCATCGGGCCAGCCTGCAAGCCCGTAAGTATTGGATTTATTTGGTGTTGTACCTTAATTATGTGGTGCGGAAGGAAAAGTCGATGGATAGGTAGCGTTGCAAAACACAAAAATAATTAGATACGCTAGAAAAAGGCTCTGGGGTGCCGTGACCAATTTACAAGAATTGTGTTTCCAGCAAACAAAGTATTGCTATGTATGATCTTTTGTCACTTTTCGCATGTCTTAAAAATATTTACCCTTTCAAAAGCGAACGAAGTTAAAATTTGGGAGTTTTCTGTAAACAAAATGCTGAAATAATTAGGCTAAATAATGCTCCAAAAGGGGAGAATAAATCTAGCGTATTTCTAAATTAGCTTTCGGATTTCGGTTTAATGTAAGGCAGAGGTTCCCAACCTGTTTTGATGCATTTCCTCCTTTTGCTTATTTGGGAACTTTTCACTCCTCCCTACTAGACAAATACAAATATAAAGTGATGCAAAGTAATAATAAAAGGTTTGGAACCACTTGTCTAGCTCAAGAAAATACTTATTACTAACAACTATCAAGTAGAAATTACTCACCTTAACTCTTAAAGTTCCTCCCCTGTGAGATCACAACGGACCCCATGTTATGAAATCCCTATTCTATAAGGTGTGTCTCCTATGTACAGGCTGCCATACTACGGAAGCACTTGCACTGAAATGAACCAAGGGCTCAACTATCAGTGGAATACCGCGAAATGCTCCGAGGAAAGACGGTTTGTTTGTGAGCGAGGACCAAAAGGTAAAGATTTTTTGCGATTTTTCTTCAACTTGCATTTTGCCCGAATATTGACTAAGTAATACGAAGGGTAAATTAGAAGTTTAACCGACGAATAAATACGTTTTAGTACTTGTTAATAACAGTAAATAATGTGATTTTTATTGAAAAAAGTTCTCGACTGTCAGCATCAATAATCAGCCTAATTTGTCTCCAGCTGATTGCCCACCGACTTGGCTCTATTCCAGCGCAAGTAGGAAATGTTACGAATTCGTAATCAACCCCAGCCGTCTTCTGACTTGGTCGAGCGCAAAACTTGTGTGTCAAGGATATGGAGGTGGCATGCTTAAAATTCAAAGGTTAGATGCCTTTACCTAGGCATTGCTGTGCTTCTGAGTTTAAGTGTAAGCGCATTCTGTAGTCCATAGCAGGGGTGGGCAATTATATTTTTCGTCGGGTCACATTTTTAGTTTAGTTGATCAATGATTTTTTGTAGGGCAAACTGTTTCCCAAAATGATCAACTCAACTCCGCAAAACATTTATTACTTTTCCTTATAAAAGCAGTAAATAGCATTGTTATGACAAGCTTGAAAGAGTAGATGTTGTAGCTAAGCCAGAAAACAGTTTGCCTTAGAAAAAAATCATTGATTTAACTGAACTAAAAATACGTTTAATGTGAAATTTCAAAACAAGCCTTAATGGTCCGGTCTCAAGACAACAAAAGAGCCGTTTATTGGCCAGGTCTGCTCTGTAGTAAAGGTAAGGAATGTTTAACCAGATTGCTATGCATGGACGTTTTTAACTAAACGTCTGTATTCAAAATGGTCAAAAGCCAATCACATTTTTTACTTCTCACCGAAAATGCGCTGGCCCAGGTAGCTGGCAAAAGCGACACTCCGTTCGTTTCAAAATGTTTCGTAAACAACTCATGCCATCATCAGTGATACAATAGGGTTTGCGCCAGACACGCAGGAATTATGAGAAGATACGTGCTTCATTGATATCATACAAGTCAGTGCTTCTGTGCAAAACATTTTCTACGTTTCCACAAACTCTGTTGTCATCATCTTGCACAGAAGCACTGAATTGTATCTTTTTGTTAAGATTGTCCAACACCGTGAATTGTGTACACCAGATCCGTGTTTAGATGATAAAATAATGTTTTTATCGTAGAACCACAGTACGATTCAATATAAGTGTGTCGTTATCGTTAGTCTGCATGAAAGCTTCAGGGCAGATCCCAGTATCAAATATGTGCAAGCGTTTTATTTACAGTTTTTACTCAAGGTTATTTTTCCCCCTTGTTTCAGCAAAGATGAGGAAACCTTTGTAGGAAGCGTGTTGGAAGCTTACAGCGGCGGGGGGCATCCCCTGGTTTGGTTGGGGGCCTCGGACGTGGGTCACGACGAATCCTTCACCTGGTGGGACCAGACCACTATTCAGGAATACTACTGGGGACCATCCATGCCCCAAACTACAGCGGGTACGTCCAGCACCATACAATTGTATTAATCATGGATTATGCGTTATTGGCTTAGCGATTTTGAATCAATAATTATGGGGCATCATTTTTATTAGCAAAAAAAATTTGCTGTCGTAGTAATTCTACACATTGAAATGTCCAAACATTTTTGATCTTTGGAATTGCCAATTTTATGTAAAGTCATTGCCTAAAAGTGACCTTCAAAAAATTTTTTTTGTAAGTTACACCTTTGACTATATATTTAGTGGAAAATCTATAAATAAGCTTTAGTAAATTTGTTTTTAAATCAGCTACAAATGTACAAAACAAAAAAAACGATTCCTGCCCAAGTTTCTTAAAAATTGTCACACATTTAAACGGTTGACATTTTGTGACGTAACAGCCACATTTTCTGAGGCCCGTCGGTAATGTCGTGCAATTCATAATGTTGCAATAGGTTCCCAACATTGCTTTATTGTCTACGTGCAGCCTTTAGTTTAATAACAAATAAACATATCACTAACTATACACAGGCAGAGAAGACTGTCTGGCTCTCTACACTGGAAAATCGAGTAATAACTGGGAAACAGCCACTTGTTTCGAAATGCGGGCTTACATCTGCGAGCTACCTGAAGGACAAGGTCTTCCGACTGCACCGGTTGTTACAGGTACACCGACATTTGTAGACAATCTACGTAATTTGTATGTGTAACTGATATCTGGTAAAGCATCAGTTTGTGGGCAAAACCCTTTGTTTGTTTTGTATGTGTTTGGTCAAAACTAAAATATGCCAAACACTTGGAGTTTTGAAGCGTAAAGTTTTTATCCTTTAAAGACACGGTGGAATTTTTTCAATAATAAATTAAAAAAGTGCTTTGAGCATAATCAGGTGACCATTTGTTTGTCTGGCCTACAGTGATAAAAGTAAAACGACTTTTACGTGCCGAAACTGTCCGGTATTTGTCGATATTATCCCGAAATTCCAACCATACCCAAACGTTACAGATCACGTGACACAATTTAAAACAAAACTGCAGGCAACGTAACAATAAAAACTACAATAAGACAAACATTTATAGAGATTACATTTATATTTAAGGTTATTAAGGGAGTTTATATGTTTTAGGAATATAAAGGGGTTTTATGATAGATTTATATTATAGTTGATACTTGCGACACCTTTGCGTTGAGAATCTTAGCTGTACGCCGTACAGGCAATATTTCTTTTACCGCGACGGCGTTTCAAACCGTTTCGGCTTACTTTTACCACTGCTGCCCTGCGGTGTACGGCTGATGACGCTCTAAAATCTGACTTTAAGTTTATCAGGCAGCCAACCAGCTGTGCTATGCGTAAACCTCGCTGTTAAGCATCACAGATCCTTTAACATGTTGTTTACTAATTGACCTAACAGTAAACCAAACCGATACAGCTTTGCGTCAGTAATCACGTTATTGTTTTGCGCATGCGCAGTTGACGGCAAATGTCAGAGCGGTTGGCGCCATTTCAACAACAAGTGTTACTTCTTTGGCTCGGAAGAGAGGACCCGAGATGATGCGGAGAGTTACTGTGTTGCACAGAGCGGTCACCTAACGAGCATACTAACCGATAATGAGTTGTCATTTATAGTTGGTAAGTATACTGTACTTTTTTTGCTATGTCGTCCAGTGAGAAAAACCTTTTGTTGTTTCAGCATTAAAAATATATTCTGATAATTGGGTAGGGTAAGATATTTTAAGCCCTTGCTGAGCAAGATACCTCTATTCAATTTCTGATCCCAAAACCGTATTTTATGAAACAAAAACTTTTTTAGTCTTTATTTTTCTTCTTTTTTCCCATCGTTGACGAACTTGTGATTGAAATGCTTGTCCGATGTGGATGCTACCTTACGGGTGGTGGGTCAGTTCATGAAAGTGTTACACAGTAGTTTAACCAACCACCCCTTAGGCCAGGGGTTGGCCAGTTAGCCTACACAGGGTCAAAATGCAATGCGCTGGATGAAAGGGGGCACATCTTGTATAAACTCTGTTTTTCATTTTTTTGTGTCCATCGCCACTTTGTTTAAAAGTTTTGGTCGTGAAAGGGTCAAATGGTTACATTCAAATGAGCATACAAATCGGTGTGTTCCAAGTTTTGTCGGCGCGCACCACATGAGATACAACACTGTCCCCGCGTATCACCTTTGTTCCCGAAAATGTAATTTCTATCAAAAGCGTTTTGGTTACTGAATCGAATAACATGAAAGCAACGAAGAACGCAGATCAATTTATAGTGCAAGAAGTGCTCGCGTATCCACTGAATTGTCTTCGGTTGGGAAGCGCTGCCTTAAATGCTCATTCGAATATGATCAGTTGAATTCCTTACGCCTGAGGTACAGAAATTCAGGCACCACCTCTTCAGACGTACTTGATAAATGAGCCCTAAAAAAGAAAAACGCTTTTAATCTATAGCTAGCGTAAGAAACATACCTTATCATCTGCTTAACGAAACGCTTAGCCAACCCTCAGTCTTGGTCGACTTCTCAAAGCTGGTTAGGTAACCGGTTGTATCATTTTTGCTTCCCAAAACACAACAACCATTAATAACCATAGGCAATCTCCAACGCGAAAGTTGGATCGGCCTCCAAGGGACAGACCCCAACTGGAACTGGATCGACAACGAAGCACCACCAGCAACCTACAACTGGATGGCCGGCGAACCCGATGGTGATGGACAATGCGTGACTGTCAATCAAATAGGAGAGTGGGCGGACAAACCTTGCACAACTCGCACACCGTTCGTGTGTAAGAAGGACGACAGTAAGTGGAGGTGTTGGTTTATTTTTTAACGAGGGTTTGGTATCAGGTGACGGGAATCCCCTATATGCGATAAAAATCGGCTATTGCAAAATGACGTCGGTTAGATTTTTTTCTTTACGGTGCTGTACGTGTTGAGTTGTGCGTACCACGTACCTCGTTACGAGTGGCGTACCGTACCACTGTAGCTTACCTTTGATTAGTTTTGCTGCGTAACACGTACCCCGTTGCAACAGCGTACCATGCCGTCCACTGTTGTTTTACTGCGTACCGTACTGTCAACTTCGCTCACCAAAAGCAAGTATGCAAACCATGGTAAAATCAACATTGTTAGTCTTCGAATTCTTTAGGTAGTTCATCGTTTGGGTAAAAAACGACGAATTTCGGCGAAAACTACCAACCCATTGTTCAACACTTTATCACTAATCTACACCTTACACACCAATTACTCTTTCCGAGGTTATACGGTCACATTGTGCTGGGAAACGTAACTTGTGTTGTGGCAATAGTTACTTTTAGTTTGTCATCCCTTGTCATGTCGTTTTTGGAGTTAGATATGGTAATAAAATCTTAAATGTGAACAGTTTCAAGGTGACGTTTTTCTATTTCAGTCCCGGTTGACCACGTGACCATTCCTCCGCCAACGTACGGTGAGTTTGTCCCTAAATCCTTTGCATCTTATTTTACTTGTTTTGTACATAATATTTTTTTACTTTTTTTCGCATTCTTGTTGCCTTTAAATGAGACTTATTCATTTATCGCAGTTCCTGACGAGGAAAAATGCGGAGGAGACGGTTGGATCTCGGATCCCTCTAGTGACCGGTGTTACAGGGTAAGATCAGAAAAAAAATCTGCCGAAGGCTTTTAAAATATTTTTAACGATTGCTATGAAATAATTTTGTAATAATGATATTTAATGATTAAAAAACAATTTTATCAAATGATTTAAAAAAAATCATCTGTGATATATTTAAATGATTTACCTACCTTAACTTTAATGTGGTTTAGATTTGTTACATGTGTATGCAAAAAAACACTCAAATCAGTATCGCACATTTTTGCACAATAATAATCAATCAAAATATTTTGTTAATTCTCAGGTGAATATCCAGTTGCGAAGTTGGTCGGATGCCAGATTTGCTTGCCAGACTGGAGGTGGCGACCTTGCAGCTATCAGTTCTCCTGCTGAGAATGCACATGTACATGGTAAAGTTAAAATGTTTTCCTTGTCATGTTTTGCAATTTAAATGACCAGTTTTCATCTCGAATTTTCAAATTTCTTCACACTAGACAAGATAAATGCGCTGCTTCTGTGACATCGCAATGAATTCAGAAAAAACTGTAGTTTTTTTACTTTGTATTTTACATAAAGCACACATGTTATCCAAATTGACAAAATATTTTTTAAAGGCTCAAAATCTAAATAAAGTTAACTTGTTTGAACATTAAACTAAAATAACCCACTTTAGTCTACACTCTACAGAAAGGTACACAGGTTCTCAAAATTGCTAAATTAGTCGTTGAAAGTGGCAAAATATAAACATACCTAACTTGTTTAGGCATTTGCGCTGTGTCATACCAGCATTTTTAGATTTATTCAAAGAAAACTTGTGTGTAGCATTAACCAGTGGAATACCTACCTTATCAATCTTCTGGTTGGGTGGCAATGATTTGAACAATTACAACGTTGAGCTTGTAGACCAGGGATGGTCNCTACACTCTACAGAAAGGTACACAGGTTCTCAAAATTGCTAAATTAGTCGTTGAAAGTGGCAAAATATAAACATACCTAACTTGTTTAGGCATTTGCGCTGTGTCATACCAGCATTTTTAGATTTATTGAAAGAAAACTTGTGTGTAGCATTAACCAGTGGAATACCTACCTTATCAATCTTCTGGTTGGGTGGCAATGATTTGAACAATTACAACGTTGAGCTTGTAGACCAGGGATGGTCGTGGGCAGATGGTTCCCCATTCAACTACATCAACTGGTCCGATGGTATGCATGTGGCCTTGACTTAACTGCTATCAATCAAAATACGTGAAGATTTTTTTGCAGTTTTTTTGCACAAAGTGTTAGTTTATTATCCTGGGCCCAAGGCATGTTTCATTTTTATTTTGGGGGGCGGAACAACGCCTTGAATGCGTTATGCTCGTAATGAGTCCGCCGTTGGATAGTTTTTTTTAAATATTTTTAAATTTTTTAGTGGGTGACTTTAATTCGGGCCAACCCATCGGATTCACTGGGTTGGGAGCACTGCCGCATAAGCTTCTGGCTCAGAGAAACACAAGCGACCGAGATGGGGTTAGAACCAACAACCTTGTGTGCACAAGGCATTCGCGCTAAACACTGTTTAAAGACAGTGCTGATCTCCTCAAAGCAGTGGTCCCTTACCTAACAGGCATAAAATTATATGTTATAACACGTTAGCCAAAACAAGCACTGTTTCATATCGAATATGGTAGAACTAGCAAAATAGATACATTAGATGTTGGTAAATGGTGGGAAACGGAAATTTTGTCCAAACAGAAATTGACGATGAAGAAAAAAGTTTTTTTTTAAGTATGTCTTTTATCACCTGTATATTTGTTTATACGCAGGCGAACCAAACAACATAAACACAGAAGATTGTATGGAAATGTATTATGATGGAAAGTGGAACGATAACGATTGCTATGTTTACTTGCCATCGGTTTGTGAGAAGGTCGGCAATATGGACAACATTGTTGGAGTCGATATAACTGATGACAACTGTAAAAGCAATGAAGCATGTTGTTTTAAGTAAGTTTTCTTGCTGATTCGTTCGTTTGTTCTCTTCGTTCGTTCGTTCGTTCGGTCGTTCTCTTGTTTGTTTCTTTTATTGGACGTTTTTTTGTTCTAATGTCGTAATACTTGTTTAAAAAATATCGTTCTTTGAATCAAGTCTTATGACGAATTCTTCGTTTGTCAAACTAAAACTAAAACTCTAGTCAGTCGTTTTATTGCTGTGTACTCACTTGCAGACACATGGGCATCGAATATGGCGGTCCACTTCCCGACTCCGCCATCACCGCTTCAACCGAACGAGACCAGTGGTTTACTGCCGACAGAGGGCGCCTTAACACACCGGCCGACGTCATTATTACAGACGGTCTGTTACAAATTAATAACTCGATACTTTTGGTTTCAAGATGACATAGAAGTGGATACATGATTCACGGTTTTGTTAATTCTGATGGCGAAAGTTCTTCTTTGTTGTTTAGTTGAAGGCCAGGTGTCGTATGGAAATGGACATGGAGCTTGGTCGCCTAACTTGGGAGAGGCCGAACCTTGGTTACAAGTCGACTTTCCCTATCATTCTGAGCTAAAGGGAATTATAACTCAGGTTGGTCGATTGGGGAAACTTAAAGAAAAATGATTGTTTGATGAGATTGAACTTTTTTTACTTGGTTTCCGTTTTAGCAAGATGTGACTTGGTAAAGGGTAAAGGGTTAAAGGGTTTTTAATCATTGCCGGATCGGCTCACTTAGAATGACTGTTTGGAATTTTCCCTTTTTTTGTTCGCAGCATTTGAATATTTTGCGTCTGTGATACGAAAAAATAAACTTTTTTATTTGTTCTAGGGCCGAAACGGGATTATCCAATACAGCGAACGACAATGGGTGACGTCATACAAGGTTTCTTACAGTCAAGACGCCGCAGCTGGGAAATGGGAATTCGTGTCTGATAGCAATAACCAACCAGTGGTAACTAATTTACTAGAATTATTTTTAAAAAAGGCTATCCTACTACCACCAACTTTATATCTGTCAAAAATCCTTTCCACAAGTTTCCTAACTGGTAAAATGTAAATGAGCTGCCGAGGGTTCAAATCCCACTTCAGGCTGATTAGATGCTTGAATGTATTACGTTTTTTCCCTGTTTGGCGGACACTGGTTAGAGCAGTCACTGTACAATAGGCATGCCAGAAAATTAACCGCGCCGACCATTCTACGCCATTGTTAATGTTTGTTTCGTCAGACATTCGACGGTAATTCCGACCAAAACACACAAGTCACCAATCTCTTTCCCCGTCCAGTCATCGCTCGCCACGTCAGATGCCACCCGGTCACGTGGTTTGACGCGCCTTGTATGCGGCTTGAGTACATCGGGTGCAAAGCAAGTAAGTAGTACAAGTGGATGAGAAAGAGCCCTATATGTTTTTATGTCTTCCACTTAATGTTGTCACTTGTTAGTTATTGTTTTCTCTTTCCGTGCTGGTTTTGATAAAAATTTTAATTCGGAATTTTATGTGATTTTTTTCAATTAACTTAATTTTGTGTGATTTTTACGATTAATTTAATCTTTTGTGATTTTTACGATTAACTTAATTTTTTGTGATTTTACGATTAACTTAATTTTTTGTGATTTTACGATTAACTTAATTTTTTGTGATTTTTTTTAATTAACTTAATTTTTTATGATTTTTTCAATTAACTTAATTTTTTATGATTTTTACGATTAACTTAATTTTTTGTGATTTTTACGAATAACTTAACTTTTTGTGATTTTACGAATAACTTAATTTTTTGTGATTTTACGACTGACTTAGATGTTTGGAAAGGCGTTGTGAGGTTTACACTAAGAAAACGATTTTCTTGCGAAACAATATTTATAAATGTTCCCATGGAAGTGATTGTCTTAGGCCAGACCTGGTCTATTTTACGGCCCCCGGTGCACATGTGGCCATTGGTTGACTTCTATCGGCCGGTTAAGGCTGAATTGGATTTGCAAAATACCCATATTTTTTTGATTTGATGAAACTAATGACATTTTTGCAATGAAACCTTACTTTTTTTTGTTGCTTCGCCAAAACATATTTTGTTGGATGTACAGTGGGACCCTCATATTTTTAACTGTTTTAATTTTTTATGCTTTTCATATTATTTAAAGATTAAGCAGGCCAATGAGTTTGGAAAACGTGTTTTACTACGACCCTAACTTTTCATCTTTACTTTGCAGACTGCCTTCATAAGCTAGGCATGAATTCCGGCTTAATTCCAAACAACATGATCACAGCTTCATCCGGAGACGCTACCCAAGCAAGAGCCCCGGTCGATACAGGTAATATTGACAGTTCGGGTATATTGATTTCAATAGCGGCAATTATCTTTAACAGTAACATCCAAGAGCCTCCGTAAGTTAGTTTGAGATTCGCCAGCATGGAAAGTTTAATGTCGTGGGTTTAAATCCCTTTGGTACGAAGTACTTGGAAGCGATTCCGACTCCCATTTTAAGCCTGCGCTTGAGACAATGATTGAAAAATGTCTATTTCAGTTGGTACCCTTCCCGTTAAAGCAGGCCTCTAGGAGGCGTTATACCGAAGTCTCCCAAGCATTTCCATTCAGCATGGCGTAAGCTAAAAAACTTGCCTGTGGTGGGATTTGACCGGCCCAACTTTCTACCAACTAGCTACACAGGCTCGGCTGTGTGCTTTCCGAAAGTCGAATCCCAAACATAACTGCCTGGCGCATGGCACTCAATACGAGTTGTCAAAAATTTACACGTCTTTTGTTTTTGTTCCCAGGCGAATGTCTCCCAAATGCAGGAGACAACGGTGCAAATTATCGGGGCTGGATTGCGAGGACCACTAATGGACTAACTTGCCAAGCATGGGCGTCTCAGGACCCTCATAAACACGACTTGTAAGTTGAGAATTAGTCGACAACAATGCACAATTCCAATCTCTTGTATCCGATATATAAGCCGCGACATAACAATGCTACTGGGAAGCCAACTACGATTTACGAAAAAAAATTTTGATAGCATTTCGTTTTAAAGAACACTTTGTCTAATCTGTTGTTACGTCATCAACGTGTGACATCATAATACCCCGAGTGCAGAGATTTACCGTATGATACTTGATGCTCGGCCAAACGGAACACTTGCAGTTTCAGGGCCACCCCTACCGTTTACTCTAAAAACTCGAACTAACCTTGAAAAACAAGTTTCCCGCTAATCCTAGCACGTAAATGGCCTTTACCTTTACAACCAGCCCAATTGTTTTACAGAACACCGCAAAATTACCCAAACGCCGACTTACGAAGTAACCACTGCCGAAATCCCAACGGTCGATCCGGGCCGTGGTGTTACACAACGGATACCAGTGTTGAATGGGAATACTGCGATGTACCCGTCTGCCCAGGTACGCCTGTTACGACTGTTTCAATGCATTTCATTGCGGTTTTCAAAGCGGGTGTTCGGATCTAGAGAGCTTGGTGCTGTCAGCTTTGTCATAGTTCGGTGGTTGCAACCCTTTTTGATGTATTTCCTTTTTTGCTAATTTTGAAACTTTTCATTCCTCTAGACAAGAAGTGATGTAAAGTAATATTATTAGGTTTGGAACCACTGGTCTAGCTAAAACGTAATACTATATTTATCATAAATAACTTAGCTATAACGTAGAAACTCTTCCCCTCTACTCATAAAATTTCATCAGGAACAATTCCTTCCCGTTTGGTGCCTTGTTTTTGTGTTTACAAGTTATTACATATGAAGAGACAACTAATTAACTACAAAGGAATTTTTTGCTTTACAACAATTTCAGTAATAAAATCAAACAAATGTTTGATTTGCTGCTAGCAAAAAGTAACAGTTTCTAAACTTGCGCTGTGCAAGTAAATCTGGTTAATTTGTTAGTTTGTTTATTAAAGGAGTTATTGTGAGTCTTGTCCTTTGGTGTTCCATTGTACTAGAATTTTAAACTTCACATTTCCCCTATTTGTAGGTTACGTCCCTAGTGGATGGACACCCTCTGTTTCCAGCATAGGACAGTACGTGCAAGTTCAGTTTACCGATTTTTTCAAAGTGAGTCCTGCAATCATTGTTGTGTGTTTAACCTTACTTCCAATGACGATTATTTACTATCTGTGTTAGTGACGAAAAATTTGTAAAAATAAACCATTTTCGTTTTTAATTTTTTTCTAACTTGGTAGCCTCCGTCAAGTTCACTCATTTTAACCAAACAAAAATACGAATACGTTATCTGATATAGAACAAAAAACAAACGTATTTTAGTCACTATCAACTCCTTCTATACCAATGTTTCTCATCCAATGGGTCATATCTGGGAGAAATGGTATGTGGCCAATTATCACCCCGAGAATTCAGAAACTGGTTGATCGTGTTTACCAGCAAGTTTCCTACTGATTTGCATATTGAAAAAAAAACGGTATACTTTTTGTGTCACAACAAGCTAAAAACGAGGGAAGCTTGTCATACTGATAAGATAATGAGGCACGAAATTTTTTTTCAAACGTGATCTGGAACCTGTAAGGTTGAAAACAATGCCCACACCACAAATACTTGTAACGACCTGATTTTACGCCCCTTTTACTCCCCTCTTTTCCACCAATCAGGTGTCAGGAGTGACTATGTACAACGGCAACGGTGGATCCAACGTCGTAACTTCATACACCCTAAGCTTCAGCAACGACGGAACCAACTTCATCACGTACCAAGATCAGGGAGGCTCAGATCACGTGAGTAAAATCATTGATGCGCCTCGAGGCTCAAATCACGTGAGTAACAATCAGTAGTGCGTGTCAAGTATTCGCTTGATATGACTTCGCCATTATTGGCAATTTATATTCAACATTCAATCGTATTATGACGTGAAACTTCCTTTAAAATTGCCACACATTCAAACTCTTTCTATTTTGTGGCATAACAGCCGGAGTTGTAGGGAGTCGTTGCGTTAAGTAGACAGACTCTTAAGAATATAAATATTTGGAGTCGTCATCCTAGTAATATTAGTCAGAGTCGGAGATGTATATGTTGCCCGTATAGGCATCGTCAGTCTCCTATTTAAATTACATCAACAATATCTTTGTTTCCATACAAAACAACCTACTTTAAATGTAGCCATCTTACATTGCTGTGGTGTTAGCACGAAAAAATAATAATCACCATTAAAGCACCTTCATAAAGCTAATAAGCCGCAACACTCTCTTGACTTTGTATATTTTACAGATGTTCACTGGTCTCAACACGGGTCAGAGCGAATATACCGACATCCTGAGGGAACCGATTTCCGCAAAATTTGTCCGAATTTCCCCACAAAATTGGAACGGGGGAATCCGAATGCAGTTTGAACTGAACGGATGCTACGTTGATGGGTTACTTACCTGCTCCGGTAAAAAAACGAAGCGTAACCTTATGTAGACAAATTTGATATGGACCAGTATAAGACGTTCGTGATTCGACTTGTTTTTAAATGATGTGATTTTTAACAGCGGCTCACAACCATCTTTCTTGTGGGGCTCATTAAACTACTTTAAAATCGATAACGCTTTTACTCTAAACGTGGTATAAATTGAGAAATCACCGCAGAACAGTATGGAGGACAAAGACGTGGTTTCGTGTGGTCATAAGTAACTTTAACTTTTGGTGTACAAGGTATTCGCCTTTAAGTCTTACTAAAAGACACATATGAATAAAAATATTTCGCTAAAAACTTTAGCCACCGTTAGTATGTGATTCGAATAAAAAATACTGAATATATTTTTAGTAAGAGGTGATGGGAATAAGTTGTACACCAAAACTTGAAGTTATTTATTTCGCTTTTATTAATAAAACGTCTAAAAATGGCAAGACACTTGGAAAATTAAAGTCAATGTTGAGTTTCACATTGTTACTCATCTTCAATTGGTTTCAAAGCAACTTATTGTTTCAATGCGGCGCAAAACAAACTTAAGGTCTCAGATATGGCTCTGACACTTAAAAAGGTTGAGAGACACTGCTTTGGATACTGTAAGGGAAAATGTAAAGATAGGAACACAAGAAACGGTCTTGAAAAGTTGCTTAACTAAAGACATAATTACCAGAGAGCTTTTATGTAATGAATACTTTGTAATACAAACGTTTTCACAATCACTGTTGCCATCATGATGCATTCACTTCACATATGTTTTTGATCAAAATAAAATCAATTTGTAGATTTAAAAAAATATTTACGCTCTAAAACAGTTAGTTATTCTGCTTGGAACATTCTTTCATCTTGTTTTACATCCACACTTTTATGCAACACAGACACTGCTTCGTTATGGGACGACCAGTCATCGTTCGCTGCCGAATGTCCTGCGGGTTGTGTGGAGGATATTGAACAAGCACCAGTTTATGGAACTGACATTTACACCAAGGTTAGTAACCTTAACACAGGTTACATTTCGATGTGTACCATCGTATAAAATGAACTTGATTGAGTTTTGGTTAGCAAATCTCTCTATTTATTTTCCATGATGTTTTAAAATTGAAGCAGTCGTTTTGTTTCTGAATTGTGTTATTGCCGAGACGTTTGATCATAAAACAATGTCGCTCAATCAGTTCTTGGGCTAGCACTTGATTGACGTTAGTTTCTGAATTATTTCCTGAGATATCGTTGTCTACGTTTCGACAAACATTCATCGGAGCAAAAGTAATTTGCTGATAATTAAAGCAACGTTTGTTGAAACGTCGAAAAAGGTTTTGGACACATGCAATGGCTTGTATCTGCTTTTTGAGACTATTTGATACTGTAAATGTGTTCCTTAGTAAATTATACTTTTATCAGTTTTGTTTTATATTATGCTGCTAAAGTGATACTTGTTTACACAAAACATGTACAAATTGCGACGCTCTACTTACAGAAATCTTGACAAACTGTCACTAATCTTTGAACTTGTATTTTCAATATTTTCAGCACTCGTCAGTGTGCAGGGCTGCCGTTCATGCCGGCAAAGTCCTTAACGTGCACGGTGGAAGCATCTCAGTTGATCAGACCGAGGGGTTGGTCGCTTACCAGGGACAGTTCCAGAACGGAATCACATCACAATCGTAAGTTGCAGTTTGAAAACCGACAAAGTCGCAGAAATCAATTCATGTTGTCATGTCTTTGTGAGTATTACAATTGTATGCCCATAGAGTAAAACGGATCACATTGTTGAAAAACTAAAGGAACACAACGTTTCTTTGTGGCTGATTTAGGGTCAGTAATGATTGGCAGTGAATACATTTTATTGCGAACGTTAGTTTACCACCTGACCTCTAATCGCCATGACGTCACTAATTGCGCCACGTGTTCCTTTTCAACTTCCTTGTGTGTGTACGGTTTTAAGCCTCCCGTCATTATGTACTGATCGTAATAACAGCGATTGTTGAAATGTTTGCAACGAAATGTATTTATTGTATGGAAGTCCTCTGGTAGTTATATGTTTTTAATTAAGTCCGCATCCTGTATTTCTTTATTTGACAAATGTATGGTACATGCAATGAAAGAATACCGTTCCAAATGGGATTTGAACTCGTAACCCTACTTTTTTCCAGGTTTGGGCCATACGGGGCTTCCTTCAAGTTCAGCGGCAACAGTAAGTTTTATAAATACATTTTTAAGGTAACTACAAACTTTATGAAAAACTGCCATGCAAACCTATCTGATAGCAGGTTAAAAGCGCTAACACTATGTTTTTCAAGAACAAAAACTATGACGACTAAACCAATTGTATTGACACGAGATGTTCGGACAAACAGAATAATTGTTGATCTGTTCCATCGCATATTTTCACAGCAACACGAGCCACGTTTACGGTTTAAATTAGTGGTTCCCAACCTATTTTGATGTAATCCCTCCTTTGCTTATTTTGGAACTTTTCATTCTCTTCCTACTAGACAAGAAGTGATATGTAGTAGCATTATAACATTTGGAACCACTGATCTACCTGAAATGAACACTTACCATGAATGACATAACTATAAAGTGGAAATTCCAACCTGGTTCGAAATGACTGGGTGAAAGGGCAAAGGCAGGCAATGCAATAAAACGTTACGCTTACGTTTTTTTCTTCAAGCTTTGCGCTGTGACGACGGCTGGTATGCCTGGCAGGATCATTGCTACTATCTGTCGCCCAAAGGAGTTGTACAGACCTGGCATGATGCCAGATCAGCCTGTATCAACTTGGGCGGGGACCTTGTTTCAATATGGACCGAAGGGGAAAACAAGTTCATAGAATCGACGATCTACACTGCAGGTCAGTGACACGGTTTTCACCAATTTTTTCCGCACAAGTTTTCCTACGATCTGTTGGGTATATTGCATGCCTAACTAAAGCGTGTTCACATGCGAGTTGAGTGCTGTCAACTGTTAGTCTGTGCAATTAAGGGCAAAAAACGAACTCCTTGTTAATATATCTGCCTAAAAACAAAAGTTTTGAATCTACTTTAGCTATCTATAAGATTCCACTGATATTCAATGCCAAAAAAAATTCGAGTTAACATTCCACACAAAACAACAACAGTATATATGCCCCATTTGAAGTTAACTTTTG
>QXVZ01008902.1:0-11218 GCA_008931825.1 Phallusia fumigata | reverse complement strand
TGGTGTATATGAAGATTTATTCCAGTGTTTTACGGAAAGGAATTCCTCTCAGGGAGTTTACGGGTTAAGAAGAAGGATTTCCACTTGATGTCAAAGTTAGTCATGACAAGTGTAGTATTTCTTTTTGAGTAAAGCAGTGCTTCACAACATTTTAGTTTGACTTTATATCACTTTTCATCTGGTAGGAAATAAATAAAAAGTTTCAAAATGAGCAAAGGATCAACAAACCACTGGTTTATTCAATGAGTGTGCCACAATCGCAGCTTTTAGGCAGATCCCAAAAAAGAACTTTCGCTCACATGTGTAACTTACAAAATTAATGAGTTACCTTCTAGCAAGTATCCATTTGTTAAAGAGCTCGTTGAGTTGGCCAGGTGTATACAGTTTCGGTAATCGTAAACATGTTTCTTCATCCACGTCCTACGTGAAAGTCATTTTGTAAAATAAGGGGCTTTGAGCAGTGACCCTTCGAGGCATTTTTTAAATAATTTGCTGCAACTATAGATCTACCTTCCCTTGATACAATACAGAAACGTAGCAGGTTTCTTTATTTTTTACATTGTGTAAGGCTTTTTACACTGTATCCCAAGCATTAAAAGTAAAACGCCTGTAGTGTGATAGACATGGGTGATGATATGTTTAGGTTTTAAGTGGTAGAAGTAATTACCTGCTCAATGATGGCAAGTACCAATACAGGTGTTGCAGTGTAGATCGTGTTATAAACAGCCACAAACCAATCGTCGTATGCGCTCTGAAAGTCAAAACCCACACAAATATAACACTTACCAAATATAGCAAGCCAAAAAGCAAAAAAAATCCTGACTGCAACTTCTAAATACAAACATCAGTACTGGATTAACTGTTTTTTTAACGTACGGATTTTGGCCTGATTTAAATTTTCTAGGAAGCAATACTTGACGGAAAAAGCAAATAGATGGATACCCTTAGAGGGCCCTGTCTAGCGCCCTCTAAAGGCGTAAAAGCTATTAAGGGAGCCGGGCAAATACATCTGGAAGTACATACAACGGAAAAACGAAGCGTACGGACAACTTTTACCTGTGCAGTGAACCCATTGAAGCAGCCGAACCAGAAATGGACGAGGGTGAATGCAAAGTTCTTGTAGAAGAAATAGCCGAGGAACTTTGCCATTCTCATATACGACCACCGACCGTGGACCAACAGTAAGCGCTCCAGAAATCTGAAGAAAACATTTTTAAAAAGCCATTGTTCCCGCTACGTAAGACGGATTTGTTTCAATGCCCAATGTCTATGAGGGGGAGAGGTCCAGTCGGTACATGGTTGCGGATCATTTGAAAATAAGAATAAAATTTGAGGTTAGTTGATGATGTGCTGTGCATTAAACTTTAACAAATGTCCATTTAATGATAGCATAAAAGGCTAGGTTGAAATAATCAGTTTTCAATACATGTGAACCCATCTGTTAAAAGATTTTTCTGGACCTGTTAATGTCTCTTTCTTTAGCCTCGAGTACTTATTAAACTTGCAAAACTTAATGAACTATTAAAAATCTCACCGAAACTGGCCGAAAGAGAAGTCGGATGAAAGCACGGCTTGCGTTCCTTCTTCCCCACTGATCCCAACTCCGATGTGTGCGGCTGAAAGCAGTTTAAACAAATATTAGTTTGAAAACTAGTCGAAGGCTAAAACGACCTACTGATGAATGACTTTTAAAAGTGACAGTGTGTTACTTTGGGGGATTCGACGGATATCGGAGATACACCCGCCTTGTGTACGTGTTTAGTTTTAGAATTTTGATGCAGGGTTCGGCAAATGCTCGTATAAAACTTGAGACTTCAGCGCCCCAAACAAGTTTTAAAACTACTACACTGGTAAGGTACGGTACGCAGCGAAAATCATTAAAAGGTACGGTACGCCCTTTGCAGCGAAAATTCCACGCATAGGAGTTTTATTCCCACCTTTTTTCACAAGATGGTGGAATTTACCACCATTTTTCACAAATTTCCACCCCAAGGTGGATTATTACAACCTCCAAATTTTACAGTGTACGCACAACTCAATCCGCACCGTACTGCCATACTTGACCACTGCTACAGAAAATGCCAATATCAAAGCTTTTACACAATGAAAGCTAGGTAAACTACGTTTTATAGAATAAAAGCAAAAATATAACAGCAAAGAGCCAATTATGATTTGTAAGCTGCAGACAGTGCACACTGTTTCGACCTGTAAGGTCTCATTAGTTCAGCTGGTGACAGGACATTGGCCGTTTGGGCTAGTGTANGGTCTCATTAGTGCAGCTGGTGACAGGACATTGGCCGTTTGGGCTAGTGTAGCCAAATTACGGCACTCCAGTTTGTTGTGAGTATCACCCTAAAGTTCAGCTGTACTGATGAGACCTTATAGGTCGAAACAGTGTGCACTGTCTGCAGCTCAAAAAGCAAAAATGTCTTTGTGCAGCAGACCAAGCTATATCTTTCAAACACCACACCTTTAATCATGCTGACATCATTGGCTCCGTCACCAATAGCGAGTGTGATCTCATTCTTGTTGCTTTTCACAAGCTCGACAACCTTGGCTTTCTGCAGTGGCGTAACGCGGCAACAAATCACTGCTTTGCAACGGGAGGCGAGTTCCAGAAACTGAAGCTGGAGGTCTTTACTTAAAGCGTACGCCTGTCGAAAAAAGCACAACATCAGTTTGCTTGCTATAACGTTTATCGGAATGTTTCAAAAATCCCTTTTCGCTTTTCTTTTACCCGCTATTTAATTTTCCTTGGAGTGGCACTTTGGTTTGAAAAACTGTGGGCATTTTAGTCATAACGTTTTGCTTTAGGAATTCATTTTAGTAAGTCGTTAAAAGCATCCTTCGCACACCCATAGCGTACACCAACCATTGAGGAGGGGGCGGTCCTCCACGATTGGAGAGTGTCGAGGATTTTTTTCATATGCCCCAATATACTGATACTTTATTTTGAGAAAAATAAATGGTTGCTACAGTATATTTTATTCACACCTATTTCTGTCTGGTTCTGTTTTCAGCGCTTTGAAATATTACTAGATTTTTTCTGAAGTTTTACTATTAAATCAAATGTTGCAGGTGTTGCGCTGATGCCAGGGTAACTTTAGTGTAAACCGATGATTGATGCCGATTAGAACACTTTGGCTAATTCGAATTCATTTTAGGCCAGCAAAACCGTTTTTGTTCCACCTACTAATTTTTGTGCAACTTACCAATGGTTGCCCTGCGATGACAAGCCCGTAGGTCTCGCTTCTGGTGTTTGTGGATGTGGATGTCGGCCGTTCGCCCTCCACCTTGTTGTTCGGGGGTATTATCGGCTGCTAAAAATACGCGGTAGAAGGTATAGCAGGTAAGCACGAATGAAAGAGGATAGCAGGAACGAAGGAAAATGAACCAGTAAAAAAGTTTCCGAAACATTAAATTAGATAAAAACTGTGGATACTTATTAAACCTGCAAGTGGAATGCAGACAATCGATTAACAAGTTAAACTGTCGTGAACATTTTAGACAAAAATGAAAAGGTTTAGAAGAATAATTTGTCACATATCTTTCCTTCGTCCTTCCCTGTGCGTTTCTGGTGCCTTGCAGGTTTGCGAAAGAGTGACACAACATAAAGTTTGATTTAAATGTGGTTTAATATGAAAATTCACTGCAAAACTAAAATAGCAAAATGCATGCCAGCAGACACTACCAATTATTTCAACCACTCTGTCATGTTGTCAACGCAAGTGACCTGAAATCCAAAGCATGCATAAAACCACCGATTAGCTTAATTGTCATTTCATTGCAGTGGCATTTTTTCAACGGCACTCAAGCAAGCGCCGCTTCTTACTATTTGACTGTCATCCAGAAAGGCGGTATTTACATTGCCCCCAGATGTTTTCCAGTGTTCATCGATCTCATCCAGTGCTTTTTCGATCTCTTGCTCAACCTGCGGATTCACAGAAAGTCAGAGAGTGATGCTCAGGAACAAAAGACAAAGACTTAGAAAGTAGCTTAACTCGAAACAGAGAGCTTGTATGTAGTGAACACTTTGTAATGCAAACTTTTCCAAGTAGCTACGCATAATAGTTATGTCGGAAAGTTATGGTCACATGATAATTACGTTTTAAACAACTGTGCTTGGTAAACGCCTTTTCGGCCAGCAAAACGCCTTTCGGACTTAGACTGTCTATTTCTGTCGGTAGAGTGCCAGACCGGCAAACACAGAGGTCGAGAGTTCGAACCATAGCACAGAATTAATTTACTTTACAAAATAAACTGTTTTAAATGAAGCAATCATACTGTTATCGTTTTAACGTGTAAACCTTCGTTTTAACGGTTACATGCTTCATACAAATATCAATAACCGCGAAGGTTATTGTGCTTATGATTTTGTTGTTTTATGTGCGAGTTACCTACCTTAGCTTGTTAAATAAAAATAGAAACAACTGGTACTGGCATGTGATCTTAAACTCATAAACTCTTGGATTTTTTTAAAAATGACGTAAAAATTTGTTTGGCAGTTGTTTGTACAGTTTCTTTAAGATAAAGTTTTTGTATTCTCATCCATGCAACCTTGACCATCTACCACGACTTTGAAACATAATATCCATAAAACAGCACAAAACAATGCACTGGCATACCTCTTCAGGTGAATATCCGGATATAACAAAAACCTTTTTCATATGTCGTGTGAGCATGTTGCACGAGTACCCAATGTTGATTGCCGTTTCCTGTTTATCACCAGTCAAAACCCAGATTTTTATGTTGGCCGCTGACAGCTTTGCTATGGTTTCAGGGACACCGTCCTGGACAAAAAAGGAAACTTTGGTAGCAGAGTCGCAAACAACTAGTATTGGTGACTTTAAACCGATGTTTTTTTAACTGGGAAATAATAGCAGAAAAGATTCTCCAGGTTTCTTGGACACCATTCTGGACAAAAAGAAATTGAAATACTGGGTTACAAAGTTGTACGCGGTTGTTTTTGGTAAAGGAATTTTAATCCTAAAAACCGATGTTGTTTTTAAGGAAATAATTGCAGGAGAGATCTTTCCGAAAAATTCCACTAAATGAACTCCTAGGTCATCTGTTTAAAAACATGGCAGTAGTTAAAGCTTCGCGTTTTAGGGGCCTCTAGGTCAACCAATTTGTGAACTTAGGTAAAAAGTTGTCAGTGCACAATTTCAGATGACCATTTATCACATGTGAAAGTTTGCAGACTCTTTTTGGACTAAAACCCATAAACAAGTTGAACAGGAGAACAGAGTGAAAAACAATATAAATAGCGATTAAAATCGTTTACTTGAAGTTTATCCTCAATGGCAGTTGCCCCCAATAGCTCCATGTCTCTTTCTATTTCCTCATACACCGCATCCAATTTGTCTTCTCGATCTTCGAGGGCGGTTCGTTCCTTCTGGTACGCATGATTCCAGGTATTGAAATCCTCTTTGCTTAGTTCTTTCATTGCGAGACAGAGAGTGCGCAAACCCGATCGTGCAAAACTCTGCAGAAAAGTTTCGAATTCGCAAATTATTATTTTTAAAAAACACTGAAAGCTAAAAAAATCAAAAATTTAAAACTTAATGTAAAAACAGGACATTGGCCGTTTAGGCTAGTCTAGCCAAATAACGGCACTCCAGTTTCTCTGTAGTTTATGCCCAGTTGTGGCATCGAACAGATGACGAGAGGCATGGATTTCCAGCCTGTTACTCACAACAAACTGGAGTGCCGTAATTTGGCTACGCTAACCTAAACGGCCAATGTCCTATCACCAGCTGCACTGATGAGACCTTACAAGTCGAAACAGTGTGCACTGTCTGCAGCTCACAAATCACATTGGCTTTTTGCTGTTATATTAATCTGAAAAAATCTAAAAAATGAAATGGTAACAAACGTCATTTTGTCGAAGTCTTGGCAAGCAAATTGACCGCTTACAGTAAAAATGGCAATTAGCAGTTTAAGAACAAAGTCTTGACTGACTACGTACTGAGTTCTATGATAATCTAGGCACTGATTTTAATTGCAGGTTGTAAGTATGTTTGTTGTATGCAAATTCAGAATTTTTGTCAGTGTTTATCTAAAGAGGATGGTTGTGTTATTTCCTTGTCGAGAAAAATGAACTCACATTGAGATGCTTGGTGGTTCTTAGTTTCACTTTTGAATCGTTCTTCTGGTTTAATCTTTCGTAGATCACCGAATCGGCCCCCTTGCATAACAACAGTATCTTGCCTACGGAAGGTAAAATTGTGTAGTTTGACTGTTTTGATTCTGTATAAAGATACCAATACTTTTGACAGAGACAATTGTGCAAACAACAAAAAGAAGGTTCGATAAGAAATAATGAAATATATGTTGTCAACGGGTATGCAAAATTATGGATTTTGTGATGGTATTTGCTTTTATATCATGTTTACTAGGTTTGGAAGATATAACGTGATAATAAATGTACATTAGGCTATAAATTTATCACATATAGCAACGTTACAAGTTAAACTAGAGCTTAAGCAGAGTTCAATTAATAAACTTCAAACAGTTCACAACATATCAAATTTACTTTCCAAACTTACCAGACTCATCTTGAACTATAACCGACATCCTCTTCCGTGTATTGTTGAACTCGAGAACCGCCAGTATCGTATACGTCACTGACTTACCTGAAAAAGTTTGTTGCAAAGGTAAGAAAAGGTAAATAGTGATGCACCCAGTATTTAGTGTTCCTCTTTATTCTATGAATTCTCAGCACGACCTCTAAGAAATCTTCCAAGGCCGTACAAACCCATTTTGGGCATGTGTAATTTGTGTTTTTTTGGCATTAAACTTCAACAAATTCGAATTTATGACCAGACCTTCGGTCTTGGCCTCATTCGTAACTCTCGGCCCTTAGAACTATGAACCTGTAAGACCTTAATCTCACATACCCTGATATTCAGTCACAAATGCATTTTTCGTTTTTCGTTAGAAACAGATATGGAATAAACGAAACACAAACGAGAAAATGTCGCCCAGTTGGCCTAAAACTAGCCAAGTTGCAACGTTTAGCAATGCACGTAGAGAAACTGAAATGTTATCATTCATCACTCATAACTTCAAATGTCGGTCTTACCCTGTTCTATAACGGTGATCGTGTCGAATGTTCGCGATTTGAAAACGTAACCGAAGTTTCTGGCTGCTGACACGAGCGCTGCTTCATCGGGCGACTGGGCTCGGTAAGTAAGTGAACCTGGACGATTAAAGACAACACATGAGATGGCACAAAGCCCACTTTGAAGTGAGGAACTTTAAGTTTAAAGGATAACCAATAACAATAATACTTCGACGGACACTTTAACTTGTTTCGGATTATAATAATTGTAAAAAAATCGGTAAGTGGCCTTGTTTTAACAAGATGCTAAGAGTATGTGTTATGGTATGGAATAGCAGTGAAGAAGTAAGGTTGGCTTACAAAAATGTCGTTAATATTTAATAAAAAATGTTTATTTTTTAATTCCAAATTAGCTTAAACGTGCCGGTTGAAGTCAACCACAGGGCCGTATATGGCCCGGGGGATGTACAATGCCCATATGTGATCTAAGGAAATTTTGAAGATCTAAATAAGTGTCCAGGTAACTAATAACTATTGCGCATCATATGAAACTACACAAAATTTTAGCACAATCGTACCGTCGTCAGTTTGCTCGATCATGACTGTATGACAAAGAGCTAGAAGCCGCATGAACTGCTCGCACTTGACGTCACCACGATTGACGTCATCGACCAGACGCTGGTCGTAAAACTTAAAAGAACGCTCGGCGTATTCGTTGTTCGATAAATCGACGGGCGTTGCTTCCTGTACAGAAATAAACACATGACTGATAATTGACGTTAAGCAGATTAGGCAGTGGAATTAACTATGATTTGGTTTGGTCTTGTGCAGTGGTTCTCAACCGGGGAGGAATTTTCTGAGTTGAATGGAGGAATTTCCAATAGTATTTATGATAAGTGCAGTATTCCTTTTTAGGTAGACCAGTGGTTCCGAACCTTTTAATATTACATTACACCACTTTTGTCTTTTGAGGGGAGGAATGAAAAGTTCAAAAGTTCAAAAGTTCAAAAAGCAAAGGTGGAATGCGTCAAAAAAGGTTGGAAACCGCCCGTCTTGTGCTTGGACTTCCCTATTGCTTGTTAAATTACCTCCTCGAAACGAACTTTCACTCCGTCCCTGTACAGATCTCCGTATCTGTGTCCGTTAATTGAACACTTGTCAAATTTCATCACGTTTTGAGTAAGCGTTCCCGTCTTGTCCGAAAAAATGTAGCCNTGATAATAAATGTACATTAGGCTATAAATTTATCACATATAGCAACGTTACAAGTTAAACTAGAGCTTAAGCAGAGTTCAATTAATAAACTTCAAACAGTTCACAACATATCAAATTTACTTTCCAAACTTACCAGACTCATCTTGAACTATAACCGACATCCTCTTCCGTGTATTGTTGAACTCGAGAACCGCCAGTATCGTATACGTCACTGACTTACCTGAAAAAGTTTGTTGCAAAGGTAAGAAAAGGTAAATAGTGATGCACCCAGTATTTAGTGTTCCTCTTTATTCTATGAATTCTCAGCACGACCTCTAAGAAATCTTCCAAGGCCGTACAAACCCATTTTGGGCATGTGTAATTTGTGTTTTTTTGGCATTAAACTTCAACAAATTCGAATTTATGACCAGACCTTCGGTCTTGGCCTCATTCGTAACTCTCGGCCCTTAGAACTATGAACCTGTAAGACCTTAATCTCACATACCCTGATATTCAGTCACAAATGCATTTTTCGTTTTTCGTTAGAAACAGATATGGAATAAACGAAACACAAACGAGAAAATGTCGCCCAGTTGGCCTAAAACTAGCCAAGTTGCAACGTTTAGCAATGCACGTAGAGAAACTGAAATGTTATCATTCATCACTCATAACTTCAAATGTCGGTCTTACCCTGTTCTATAACGGTGATCGTGTCGAATGTTCGCGATTTGAAAACGTAACCGAAGTTTCTGGCTGCTGACACGAGCGCTGCTTCATCGGGCGACTGGGCTCGGTAAGTAAGTGAACCTGGACGATTAAAGACAACACATGAGATGGCACAAAGCCCACTTTGAAGTGAGGAACTTTAAGTTTAAAGGATAACCAATAACAATAATACTTCGACGGACACTTTAACTTGTTTCGGATTATAATAATTGTAAAAAAATCGGTAAGTGGCCTTGTTTTAACAAGATGCTAAGAGTATGTGTTATGGTATGGAATAGCAGTGAAGAAGTAAGGTTGGCTTACAAAAATGTCGTTAATATTTAATAAAAAATGTTTATTTTTTAATTCCAAATTAGCTTAAACGTGCCGGTTGAAGTCAACCACAGGGCCGTATATGGCCCGGGGGATGTACAATGCCCATATGTGATCTAAGGAAATTTTGAAGATCTAAATAAGTGTCCAGGTAACTAATAACTATTGCGCATCATATGAAACTACACAAAATTTTAGCACAATCGTACCGTCGTCAGTTTGCTCGATCATGACTGTATGACAAAGAGCTAGAAGCCGCATGAACTGCTCGCACTTGACGTCACCACGATTGACGTCATCGACCAGACGCTGGTCGTAAAACTTAAAAGAACGCTCGGCGTATTCGTTGTTCGATAAATCGACGGGCGTTGCTTCCTGTACAGAAATAAACACATGACTGATAATTGACGTTAAGCAGATTAGGCAGTGGAATTAACTATGATTTGGTTTGGTCTTGTGCAGTGGTTCTCAACCGGGGAGGAATTTTCTGAGTTGAATGGAGGAATTTCCAATAGTATTTATGATAAGTGCAGTATTCCTTTTTAGGTAGACCAGTGGTTCCGAACCTTTTAATATTACATTACACCACTTTTGTCTTTTGAGGGGAGGAATGAAAAGTTCAAAAGTTCAAAAGTTCAAAAAGCAAAGGTGGAATGCGTCAAAAAAGGTTGGAAACCGCCCGTCTTGTGCTTGGACTTCCCTATTGCTTGTTAAATTACCTCCTCGAAACGAACTTTCACTCCGTCCCTGTACAGATCTCCGTATCTGTGTCCGTTAATTGAACACTTGTCAAATTTCATCACGTTTTGAGTAAGCGTTCCCGTCTTGTCCGAAAAAATGTAGCCGACCTGGCCCAGTTCCTGTAGACGAAAAATACAAATTTACTCCGTTGCCGATTATGCTTGTAACACTTAATCACTTTGCTTGTTGTTGGACTAATGGAAGACGGAAAATTAGTAGATTATGAAGTGTTTTACCTCATTTAAGGTGGTCGTGCGTGCAACGGCTGGCAGATTTTTCTTCGAGTAGTAAAGCTTTCTGTCCCAGTTTATGTAGAAACTTTGACCAAGTCGTATAAATTCCATGCTGCAAAATGGATATAGATATTTTGGTTTGTCTGGAAATCACTGTAATTTTAGTCTTTGCTTTTTCGGAAGTTGTTGACGCTTAATGTGGGTAAACTCATCGAGGTTCTCTAGGTTGGAGCAATGCCGCTTAAGTTTTCTGCTAAAGGAAACGCAAGAGGCAGCGATTGGAACATACAACCTTAAGAACGATTAGGTGGTCACGCTAACCACACTATTTAAGGGATAGCAATGACATTAATACAATTCTTCCTTTTGCGCATTACCAAAAAATGACCAAAAAGCGATGGTGAATTATTTTCGATGCTTTATGAAATCGGATTTCAGTTAAAACAGTAACAATAGACGAACCCAGGGGTTTTTAACTAGGGTTACGACATCTGTTTCTAGGGGGTACAAGGAAAGTTTGTTATTTGAACATGAGAACAATAATCACTTTCCGGAAATTACAGAAAGGGTATACAAGAGTTGATTGGTGATTTACAAGGGGTGCTGACGTAGGTAGAAAAGGTTAAGAACAACTGGACTAACCTGACGTAAAGGGAGATTGGCACGAGGGTGTTAAGGATAATGAGATTCGACCAGAACATGAGGAAACCCGACATCTGTGGGTTCGGGGAAAAACTGTCCCACGGCAAATACATCTGGAATTTCTGAAAGTTAAAATGAAACTTTAGCAAAGGAAATTTCGCTTCTATTAATTCCGCCATACGACGTACATTCCCTTGCGTGCTCTCCCATACGCTGTTTAATATGGCAGCGAGACTTGAGAAAAGAAAAAGAGCCAGGAAAATCTAAGGAAACAACGACAGTTGTACTTCATGCCTGAAACCACAGA
>QXVZ01008894.1:0-19996 GCA_008931825.1 Phallusia fumigata | reverse complement strand
TCGGACACGGTTTAACTATTTGCCCCATTTTAGGGGGCTAGCGGGGTAACCACTTGGGCTATGGGGTAAAACACATCAATTATTGCACCATAATGACATGTTACACATACTGTCTAAATTTCATCCTAATCGTACACTGTTTAACTATTTGCCCCATTTAGGGCCCCCCCCCCCCCCCCCCCGGGGCTATGGGGTTAAACTAAACTCATGAATCACTGCCTTGACCATATCTACCAGCTGTGACCCCCCCCCCCCCCCCCCCCCAACATTTCATGACAAAAGTGCATGGACAAGTTGCAGGGGACAAAAAAGAAAAAAAAATAGTGAAAACAATATGTGTCCCCTTCAGGAAGGGGACCCATAAAATTTAGAAAAAAGTTAATACAGAGGTTGAATATTAAAGTTGCTGCTTGCAAACACGTTGGGAAAACTACCAATTACAGGAAATTATACACACATGCAATAATTGTCAATAGTGGATACAAATTATTATGTACAAACAATAGAAAAAATTAAGCCTCTCTTGTTAGCCCTTGACACTTCCCTTGTATGAGGAAAAGCATGCATGGCTGCTATNACAATATGTGTCCCCTTCAGGAAGGGGACCCATAAAATTTAGAAAAAAGTTAATACAGAGGTTGAATATTAAAGTTGCTGCTTGCAAACACGTTGGGAAAACTACCAATTACAGGAAATTATACACACATGCAATAATTGTCAATAGTGGATACAAATTATTATGTACAAACAATAGAAAAAATTAAGCCTCTCTTGTTAGCCCTTGACACTTCCCTTGTATGAGGAAAAGCATGCATGGCTGCTATTCACAGCAATATAATTATCAGGCATAAAGCCCTAAACCAGGAAGTAGGCATGGTAAACTAATATTTCTCAACTATACTGCTGTCAAAAAGCAAATGTGCAACCATAAAGCCCAATACAAGAAGTTGTAACAGTTTTCAATTTGCCTAAAATTTGCCACACAAGCACAAGTTTAAATACCAGCTTTTTTACTAACAAAGAAACACTACGACACATCTACTACCAAATGCACAAAGGCCTACAATCAAATGCCAGCAATAAGAAAAGCTACCTGTTTTAGGTGTTGTTGTTGTTTTTGTTGGTGTAGTGGTGGATGCAGGGGCAACTGAAAGATATATATAGATAGTTTACAGTAAATTTTTAATGCTGCCAACAGTATGTTTTTTAAATATCATAATTTATTTTGTGTGGTCATTCAAGATGTAATTGTACATCCACAAATAATATGTAACACTGTAAAGCTTGCTCAAAAACCTCTAAGCCCATTTCCTCATGATTTATACTTGATTCACAAACAAGGCAGGATCTAAAGCCAACCTGACTTCAGTCATCATTTTGGAATGTACCACATGCACTCCTGGAATGTGGTGACTGATACTAAGAGTTGCTAAAAGTGGTTCTTTGTTGCAATTGAGTCATGGTTAGCTATTAGCCAGCCTTGTTTAATCCAAATAAATCAAGAAAGAAACCTATTCTTAAAAAAGTGCTCTTCAGTGTTTCAGTGCTAGTTCAATTCTTGAGTAATTTAATTATAAACCACTAAGCGCATGCATGCTAGCAAGAAATCGAGGTTTAAGGACCACTCCACAAAAACAAGGTATTTTACCAGCTTCATCAACAGAAGCTAGTGCCACACGAGCTAAAGGGTAACTACCATCTAAAATTGGTGCACACTTCAAATTTAACACAAAAACTAAAGCTACCTGTGTTGGCAATGCTGCTTTTTAAGGTTGTGCTTATAGTTGTGGCTGCAGCTAGAGTGGTGGATGGAGTGGTAGTAGGAGTAGTAGTCGGAGTTGTGGTTGTGGAAATTTCTAAAAAAATAAAAATAACGTTTTAGACAATTCTGTAGATCACGTATGGAGCATACTAAAATGCCTGAATTGGTGAAAGGAAGTAGCTAAATGCTAAACACAAGCGAAATTTGCTAAAAAGCAAGATAGTCAGTTGGTTATAAAATTTTCTTAAAAGGTAAAAAAATAAACTATGTGATGCATATTGGTCACCTTTGTTAAGTAAAGGTGCTTAGTTATATCCTGCTGTTTTGGGTGTTGACATGAAAATTTTATTGCTTTTTTAATTAAGAAAACAATTTTAAAATAATCTTTGAAATGAAATGGTGTCAGCATTAAAACTTTAACTTTCATAAAAAGACTTGGTTTTACAGGGACAAAACATTCTGCATTTAAGGTAAATATATACATTCCTAAAGTTTTACATCAACTGATTTTGTTTTTGGACACTGGCTTCTATACTCAGTGAGTTAACATAAACTGTATTTACCAACTATACACCACTGTTCTCAATCTGTAAAATAAGAAAACTAAAGTTGGGACCAATTCCCTGCACAAACAAAAACAACTTTACTTGGTGCTGATTGAAGTGTGATGTCATCAATGTAGGAGGAGGCTGAACTGGGACCACTTCGCTTAAATGTCCATGTTACATCATGCGCTTGTGGTTCAAGTCTAACGGTCACTTTTTTCCATGTGGCTTGGGCGGTATTGGTGCTCCATAGAGTTTTTATCAAACTACATGTGAACATTTGCAATTGTTATGTTAGAAATGCATTTACAGATCTACCCAGGGGTAAACCAACACTTAGCGTTTGGTCTCAGGGCTACATTGCGTTTGGGAAAGGCAATGGTNCATGTGAACATTTGCAATTGTTATGTTAGAAATGCATTTACAGATCTACCCAGGGGTAAACCAACACTTAGCGTTTGGTCTCAGGGCTACATTGCGTTTGGGAAAGGCAATGGTGTCTGAGAGTGCCAATTAACATTTTTGTCTTAAGTCAAGTTACAGTTTGTACAAGAATTGAAACTCGTTTCATGATTTTATCACTTTGTGAGCAATTGCTTACTTCTCTGCTTGTTTACTACACAATTTTTTTGATTTGTTTATTTCGGCCAAGTGCAGATGTTCGATTTAAAGTATAAGCGCCACGCGCCGTTAAATAGGTGCATTTTACCAGGCGTGCCACAGGGTTGCACACATGTAATATAGATTGCGACCTCTGTAATATGTAAGGCGGTTTAGCGTTGTTCGCAATCACAACGATGTTGTTACATGACCGCAATATCCGTGACCTTACGCTGTGCTGTGTGAAACTGGTATTGCGCACAGAGCGCCTGTTTCTCTTCTATAGCCGCTCGTGTTATGACAAATCTAAGTAACTGACAACATGTTTCTCCGGTTCGGCTGTATGGTTTTTATTGTTTTTGCAAGGTTGCGGACTGGTAACTTTCAATTATAATGTTAAAAAAACACTTTTTCTACTAAAACACTAAATATTTTACCCCTGGAACTGCGCAAGCCACGTATCAAACTCCCAACAAGCAAAGTAACTGGAGCTAATTGGCCAATGTACAGAATTACGTAAGATTGTATGAACGAATTATGAACTGGACATAGTTTCACATGTCGTAGTGAGCAGTTTTCGGGTATTTTCCGCACCACGGTACTTTTATGAACTATTCAATCAGTTTTGCGAACATCATTTTAATCAGGGTCGCACAACCGTTTTGCTGTTGCCGACCGACTTTATTTTGCTAACGNAAAAATAAACTATGTGATGCATATTGGTCACCTCTGTTAAGTAAAGGTGCTTAGTTATATCCTGCTGTTTTGGGTATTGACATGAAAAATTTATCACTTTTTTAATTAACAAAACAATTTTAAAATAATCTTTGAAATGAAATGGTGCCAGCATTAAAACTTTAACTTTCATGAAAGGACTTGGTTTTACAGGAACAAAATATTCTGCATTTAAGGTGAATATATACATTCCTAAAGTTTTACATCAACTGATTTTGTTTTTGGACACTGGTTTCTATACTCAGTGAGTTAACATAAACTGTATTTACCAACTATACACCACTGTTCTCAATCTGTAAAATAAGAAAACTAAAGTTGGGACCAATTCCCTGCACAAACAAAAACAACTTTACTTGGTGCTGATTGAAGTGTGATGTCATCAATGTAGGAGGAGGCTGAACTGGGACCACTTCGCTTAAATGTCCATGTTACATCATGCGCTTGTGGTTCAAGTCTAACGGTCACTTTTTTCCATGTGGCTTGGGCGGTATTGGTGCTCCATAGAGTTTTTATCAAACTACATGTGAACATTTGCAATTGTTATGTTAGAAATGCATTTACAGATCTACCCAGGGGTAAACCAACACTTAGCGTTTGGTCTCAGGGCTACATTGCGTTTGGGAAAGGCAATGGTTTCTGAGAGTGCCAATTAACATTTTTGTTCAAGTCAAGGTCACAGTTTATACAAGAATTGAAACTCGTTTCATGATTTTATCACATTGTGAGCAATTGCTTACTTCTCTGCTTGTTTACTACACAAGTTTTTTGATTTATTTATTTCGGCCAAGTGCAGATGTTCGATTTAAAGGTTAAGCGCCACCCGCCGTTAAATAGATGCATTTGACCAGGCGTGCCACGGGGTTGCACACATGTAATATAGATTGCGACCTCTGTAATATGTAAGGCGGTTTAGCGTTGTTCCGCAATCACAACGATGTTGTTACATGACCGCAACATCCGTGACCTTACGCTGTGCTGTGTGAAACTGGTATTGCGCACAAAGCGCCTGTTTCTCTTCTTTGGCCGCTCGTGTTATGACAAACCTATGTAACTGACAACATGTTTCTCCGGTTCGGCTGCATGGTTTTTATTGTTTTTGCACTGTTGCGGACTGGTAACTTTCAATTGTAATGTTAAAAAAACACTTTTTCTACTAAAACACTAAGTATTTTACACCTGGAACTGCGCAAGCCACGTATCAAACTCCCAACAAAGTAACTGGAGCTAATTGGCCAATGTACAGAATTACGTGAGATTGTATAAACGAATTATGAACTGGACATAGTTTCACATGTCGTAGTGAGCAGTATCCGGGTATTTTCCACACCACGGTACTTCTATGAACTATTCAATCAGTTTTGCGATCATCATTTTAATCCGGGTCGCAACCGTTTCCCTGTTGCCGACCGACTTTATTTTGCTAACGGCCGCCAAGTTATTTTTTATTAATTGCATATCATACAGAAATGGGTTCATCTGATGATATCACATTTACTTATGCCTAAAAGCATAATAAAATGTCGATTTTAATGACTTTCTTGTTCTTACATGCTTCCAACCAGCCAAAAAGTTTGCATCAATGTACGGCCGCAATTACATATATTTTTTACAAACAATACAGGTTTTGCACCACTGATCAAACACATGTGATTTTAACACATGGGCAAGTTGTAACTTTCGTAAGGTCGTTCATTACATCACTACAATGTCGTTTGTTACGTTTGTTTTGGCCAACCTGATCTCCTGCTCAGAAGAGGATGTGTTTAGTTAAGTTATTCCTAACAAACTTTTTGACTTTTGCCATGCGGTAACTCATTGTTTAATTTTTGACAAGAATGAATCCGATAGCTGGCGACAGGGACATCGCGTTTTTTTTTCCGGCACCCACAGTAATATTACGCATCTTTCTACGTTTATATGTATTTTGGGCAAGCGGGGTAACAGGTGGAGGTAAGGGGTTAATTTTAGCTGACCACAAACCACCAAAATATCTAGCTGTTGAAGTTTTATCCAAATCGATCAACACTCGGAGGAAAAAACAACCTTTGCGACAAAACAGCACCCACCTCCCATTTAACGCCTGCACAACCAGGGAAAGGTCTACACCACTGTTTGACTTGTAGTAAAAAACAATCTGAAAGGCCTTTTCATTCTTTGCAAATGCTGGGGATGTCAGAGTAGCTGAGGCGGTAGAAACCAGAGCGTAACCTGCAACACAAAACATGATTTGTTAAAACAGGCCCCGCACCAAAACAGGAAGCAGTTCTTAGTGCTAATGATTAAACCCAGTCTATTTTTAAGCCACGATTGGCATTGCCTTATGAAATGGTAGCGTCACTGAAAACAATGAACAATAGCTCTTTGGGTTCTTACGTGTTCGATCTGTGTGATCCCTCATACTTCGCCGAGTCCAAGCTGTGCTACTGTAACTGCAAAAGCTGGTCTTGTAGTTTTCAAAGCTGCAGTTGTAGAAAACTAAATACAGAAGTAAATGTTACTAACTGGCTTCAATGTCAAACGGTGACAAACTTGACAATGTTCCTGCCTTTGCATTGCGAGACGGGTCCCCACTGTCCGGTTTCATTGCAAGTCCGTTTGGTTAAGGTGGGATCAACAAAAAGATAACCCTGGTCGCACTCATATGTGATAGTCGTCCCGTACACATAGTCAACACCTTTAGTCGTAGGGTGACCGTTGGCAAGTTTATCCGGTGCAGGACATCTTACCACTAAAACAACATAATGTTCTCACAGCTACATACTTATCCAGGTAAACAAATATTGACATGTCAAAAGCTATTTAGTAAACAAGTATTATAGCAGCAAACCTTCACAGGTTGGGGGAATTCTAGTCCAACTCATCGCTTTGGACTGCTCTTCTTGACAAATGGCTCTTGATTTTCCCACCATAGTATATCCTAAAATATGTTTAACACATACATAAGCCTGGATATTACAGAAGCACACTTTTATCACAAATCGCTGTACATGCACACAAAGCTTTGGCACAAGTTTGCAGCAACTGCCTATTTGGCTTTTGTACTTTCAAAACACCAGGTGTGCGTTACAGCACTTATATCAAAACAGGATGAACAAATTCAATTGTACGGAGTTGGGGTTCTCCATATTTTCATTCCACATACACTACCTCCTAAAAATGATGTTCTCCACATATACCACAATCTTTGTTACATTGGATACATTCAATACCAGCACTACATGGGGTCCCTAATTCCTTTGGCATTTTATGACATGATTGTTTCTGCTAGAACAAACATATGGGTCCCCACACACATGCAATTTCTGAATAGTAGTGATGTTTTAGGACATGATTGGTTTAGAAATCAGTTTTACAAATTTAAACAGAAAGTAGAGATTTCCATTTATAATCTAACCAAATCATTTCTTACATCATGTCAATCTCAATGTCAAAAGCATGAATTAAACCCCACAATCACACAAACCAATATTTTTTTTAATTTAAAGAAATTTGAACAACTCTTTGTTGACCAAAACATGGGAACAAACTCATTTAAACAAAAAACTGAATATTTGGAGTTAAAAAGGTAAAAAACGGATGAATCCAAACTAAAGCCTAAAAATCATTTAAAATACTTTGCATTGTATCAACTATTAAAATAGGAAACATCCAGGTGACTTGCTTTGTTAAATATTGCTGTTTTAAAAATTTTACATTTTGGGGGCCTGGGGGTGAACCGATGGGTGAACTGGGGAAAAATTTAAAAAATTTGAACAACTCCTTCTTGACCAAAACATGGAAACAAACTAAGGTTAGAGAGAAATAAACATCCCCTTCACGAAAGGGGACCCATAATTACCTGGATTGCAGTGATAGTCTATGTAACTCGAAAAACTGTAATCTTTTCCAACATGATAACCGTTGTCAGGGTTTTTTGGTCTCAAACAACTTCGTTTGAGGCATGAAAATGTAGCAACACTCCACTGAGCTGTTGCAAGGCAAGTACGTGATTGAGGAGAACCCATTATTGTGTAGCCTACAAAAAAATGTAAGAATAACCTTAAAGTTTTGATTTTTTTGACATTTCTTGAGGTACTGTTTTTGGCATTTGGATAAACATTTAACCACATGTGAAAGATTATTCATTTTTAAGTAAAGGTTTTATCATTATCATTTTGACACAACTTCTAAGCTTTACAGTATCAACAGCTTTTCTTCATTTTATAATTTAAAATTAAAACTTCAAGTTGATGCTTCTGGTATAAGTGTGAAACAATGCCTCAGGCAATAACTTAATTTCGCAATCACAAAAATCCGACCACAAAATTGGAAAAAAGATACAACCAAATCCTGTTGTATCAAAATAGTAAACCACTTGTAAATGTAAAAATATTAAATAAAAGTGTATGTTTCATTAATATTGCGAATGCTACTGATAAAAATACACCACCAGCTTTTTCCTGTAGTCCTACCTATTGGACATCTGTATGGCATGACATAGCCAACTCTGTAACCTTGAAGCTTTGCGTCTTCAAAATTGGCAGGTCTAATAAATGCTACTCCAACATTGGAAATTGGTCCGCAGGCTTCTACAGAAATAGAACACGTGTTTGGTATTATATTAGAACTGGTGGTTATGACACATTGCTAAATTGCTCAGTTCCCAATTTTTAAGCAAAAATTACCAAAAATAAATGTTTAGTCTCATAAATAGATTGGTTTAAGAATGGTAGTTGCATTCAAGTGTCTAATAGCAGTTTCCCCATAGCCTCAAGCTTTTCACTTTCAGTGCTCCACATTACAAGTCCTACTTTCCATTCCAAGTCCCTGTTTTCCCAGTTGAAATTATTCTTATAAAGCATACAGCATGGAACTTTTCCTAGTTAGGAGTTTGGTCAGGATCAGTTGTTTCCTGTTCCGCAGGTAATTGACAGACAAAAATCATCTGACTCATAGTTGATGTTTTTAAAAAAAATCATTTTTTCTCTAGCTCAGCGCCCATTGACAGAGAAAAGGCTACAAAGCATTAATGTTTATGTTCCATTAATTGGCCTTACTTTCACACACCAAGGGAGAACCACTCCACTTTTTGTCAGCTCTACAACGAACTATAGCTGATCCATTAACACCCAAATAGCCAGCATCACATGTATATCTATAAAATAGAGGACAAAAAACTTTTTTTAAATTGTGAAAGGTAGCCAGCGCTTCTTGGAAGATTGTCAAGTGAGCCCTAAGTAATTGGAAATAAGTTTTTAACAGTTGGTAAAACTAATTATGAATATGAGTTGCTGTCACCAACTTCAAACACTCAGCAGGCACAAAACGATTGTAATATTGATAATAGTATCTCAGCAACCTGTTCAAAAGAGCTTAGCGCCCACTTGGAAGTCCCCAAAGGTGGGAAAACAGAGTTCTAGTTCTTTCAGAAAGGTGTATGCTGCAATAGCTTAAGATAGCAAGCATAGCAAATCTTTATGTACATTTTTACAACATGAATTTTCAGTGTTAATACGTCATAATGTAACACAGCATATGATAATATTTTGTTTTCACATCATATTAAAAACATCCCCAAAGTTTTATGAGTTATAAAAGAGCCTGATAAAATATTAGGAAACTGATGTTTAAACAGTTAAAACACATTTTTTAATAAAAATCTTGCATACCTGGCTTCACTGCCATACTTTGCAGAAGTATATGCCAGCACACCATTGGTAATATTAGCTGGTGCTGTACAGTTTAAATCTACAAAAATAACGTGGTTTAATCTTGGGACATAAAAAATTTATTGAGGGAATGTAAGATTTTGTTAATCTAGGGAATTTACACACAAAATATAAATGAAGAATGCAAAGGGCTTTCCCCATAATGTTAATCTATGTACACTGCAATCATTTAACAGATTTTTACACATACCATTCCCTATTTTTACAATTGATATGTTTTCAATACCTGCATTACATTGCGTACCTACTTTTAAATTCTCTTGGTTTTAATTACAAAAAAATTCTAGCCAAGTACGACATTATGTTCTTCTCCATGTGAGCAACATTATATCATCAGTGTGATTGAATCAAACTGTAATAACTTTTGCAAAAATACCCTCACTAATATTTTGTAAACACCCCATTGGTGGGAAAAATGCTGATGACTAGATTATATCCTTTGTATTTAACTGTATATATTTGCCAAACTTACTTTTGTTAAAGCATGAAAGCCCACAAGCATCATCACAGTGACAATTCTTTTGGGCTGCGGTACAATCAGAATCCGATGTGCATGCTTTTTTGCATATCCTGCCTGGCTCAAGCAGAGATAAATCGCGTGGCTGGCAATTGCTTACGGCTAAACAAAAAGGCTCACATTGACAAGAGGATTTTACCACATGCCAAACTGGTAGAATTAATGCTTAGTATTCTTGTTTGTATTTTTTTAACTATAACAATCGTTGTTGGGTTAAACATTAACTGCCATTCAAACTCTTCAAAGGTTAAGAGTTTAGAAATAAACAACAAAAATACACAACCAGTTGCAAACAAAGGAAAAAACAGTTTTGGAACAGAACACAAAATTAGACAGTTGTAAATTAATCAACCAGCAGATGTATTAAAAAGGAAGCCCAGCAACATCCTACTGCCTGGTACCTACACTAGAAATGGCGCCAGAAATGGACACCTTGCCTCATTATATTGATTAATTTACCAATAGCGATACCTGATATTGTTCAGACACCTAAATTGTTAAGCAACTGGTCATCACAATTGTTACAATCATTGAATGCAGTGTTTGTCAATATGTTAAAACACTGCTAAAACATTGTTTTGCACCAACAAACCATAACAGTGTCTTCAATATTTGCAGGTGAAAAAGCAAACCATTAATAGAAAACAATATTTGCAGTATTTTCAGTTTTGGATCAGACATCTCAAATGTCTAGCATCTTTGGGCAGGTTTAAAAGTCAAGCTATGATGAAATGTGCCTTTTATGCATTAACATGGGACATTAAGAGAGACATAATATGCCTCTGCACCTTTCCAGTTATATAGCAAAACAACAGAGATTATATGGTGCTTACCAGCAGCAGTTTGGACAATAGGTAATGCTGATAGAATTGAAAAAAGGAGCACAAGGATGAGATAAATATTATCCCATTTGTGTAAAAAGGTAAACATTTCCTTGCGTCTTCACAGGTAGTGGAAGTAAACTGGCTAATTCTTGTTTATGCCTTGGCAAGTTGAATTTCAGTGGTTGGTGCCCATTCAGTATACTTGTTATTATTGGCCTGTTCATCAAAATAAAAAAAAGAGAAAATATGCATAACTTTGAATGAACAAAACAGTAAAACCAAAGAGACTGCCCGCTTAAAAATCTGTGTATATCACAAAAAACCCAAGACACACAAATGCGAATGTATATTTAAATCAGTATCATTTTATTGTGGTGTTTAATAAAAATTTTTACAGAAGAAATGTTACTGTCTACCTTTTCTTTGTGGGATTAACATTTTCACCACAACCTTTTTGTATCCTGCTCAATAATACTTAATACAAGTCTTCACCAATCTCCTTGTAATAAAGGTAGGAACTAACTTGACTTAGCAAATTTCATTTTTGTCTCATGACTTTTACAAAAATATAAAAATTAGAAAACCAGACACTCCTAAAATGTTTTAAAACCGCATTCTGTTCTAAGTATCTTCCTTAACCATATATACATACAAATATTGTCTACGACGTCCCCCTAAACGGTGAGTCACGCCCCTTTTCACTGATATCACCATCACGTTTCACTACCATAGTATACTCATAGTTTCACGATCACCAACTACGCAAATGCAATCAGTCATGCGTAAAGTTCAATGCTTTTTCTTTTTTTTTTCGAACGACACAAATTTACAATGAACAAAAATCACTGCCCCATGTAAGTGACAAAACTTTCATTAAGAATAAAACTACTAACGATTACCTGCTTTGGTGTTTATTCAGTAAACAGCTCAACAACGGCAGAACGATTGTTTGTCTCATCCCATGCCTCAAAATTGGAAAGGAAGTTGAAGTGCGCGATTTACCAGCTACCTGGCACTCAAAATTAAAGGGTTCAAGTATTTATCCTTCTACCAGGTCAATCGGGACTAACAACGTCGTCAAGTAACACAATTATCCGGAATCACCTTGTTGCCGTTGTTGGCCATAGTCCCGGGTCAACCCCAGCCTTAATGGTCCAAAATGGACAGAAAATAGATAACTGTCAGTTTTCGGTTTGTCATGAATTGAAACAAACTGTTGATTATTATGCTGTGGAACAAAATGACACGTAACAATATTTGTCAATTATTGAAATAATGTTGATTAATATTCGTCACAATTAATTAAACGAGTCAAACAGACGATGAGACCAAATAAGAGATTAATGTACCGAGTCAGCGATTCTTGAAGGATGAATGAACCGCTTACGGTCCATGAAGGCGGTCTACGAGATGTTTATACGTAGTGCCTAATCTTTGTTCCTAACATCGAAATAAAAGTGATAAGCACTAAAGTAAGGTAGAGCTGTGTTTTAAATGTCTGTGCATATTTTTGTGCCGTTTCGAATTGTATGCTATTTGGCTTTTGGGATCAATTAGCCACATGTAAAAAAATAAATTTTAACGACAGGACGGCATAGCAGTCAACAGCAATAATCTTTTCGTCGTCTAAAAACTTCTGGGTATGTCCTAAATTTTTCTGACCCAGAAATTTTGCTACGGTAGCTACCGAAAGTGCCAGGCACTGGCGTGAAAAGTTAGACATCAGTTTGATACCTTCTGTTTCGCAACTGCAATGTGCTGTTTATTGCATTCACAGACTTTAATTTGTATATTTGTTCGTTTGTGTGTTTTACAGTGAATGGGTAGCGTTGTTATTGGCGTCAGAGTATACCGTCAATTTGGATAAATGAAATGATGGTGGCTGCAAATATTGACAGAACATCCAAAGGTGATAGCAAGTTTAGTTTATTTTGCACAATGATTTATTAACGATGGAATATAGCAATCACAGAAAAAGTGCAGGGCGGCGAAGGACCATACGGTTATCAAGTCAACCATCCCTTAAAGCGAGCAATTTTAGCCAAGAAAACCGGGAAATACGAAGAATAACATAAAAGAACATAAAAGATAAATAAACAGACAGAAAAAGTACATCGATGGACTTGAAACTAAAACACGAAACAACATGCTATAACAACGAACATCTTTCTGTTTGGTCACACTTCACCATTGCTGTATGACGCAATCACGACAATTTAACTGATCTCGATATCGATGACACAAAAAGAGGAACGAAGAAAATGGGTTTGGCACGAAGTAAATGAAAACCATTTTATCTCAAAAGACAACCTTGGTAAAAGAAAGGTTGCTTTGTTTTTGTTGGGTAAAGAAAAAAAATTCCCCCTTTTCCACTTTTTCCACCGTGCATTCCTTCATGTAAAGTTTAGTTTGGGATTTTGTAAGTAACGGAATTAAAAAAGGTTTTCTCCTTTATCTAGTGGGTTACACTTTATTTAAAATTATTTATAGTTTGCCCATTTATTTCTCTTTTTAGTGTAGCCTATTTGCAAACTTTTTTAGTTAGAGGGAATTGCCTATAGTTAAGAAACGATAAACGGCCAAAATTTATTTATCCAGAATTTTAATTTCAGTAACTGGTTATAACCTTTTTTGTCCCTTTGGCTATGCCCATGACTTGAAATGTTCATGTAAAAAGGCATATTTGAAGCCGACCATTTCACCTAAATTTTATGCAAAAACATGAGATTTCTTGAGCCCATTTACTATAGTCGCCTCTGATATGTAAAGCTGCCAACCCTTTACTTGTAGTGTGATGGTTCACGAGTTTATCCAAAGCAGGGCATCTTATAATTACCACTGAAGCAATATAATGGTACACAAGCTACATACTTATCCAGCTGAATAAATACCTATTCCAACCTATCAGCGAGGATAGCAGTACGTGCGTATCGAGTTGTGCGTACCTCGTTTCGAAGGGCGTACCACCGGTATCGTACCTTTTGTTGATTTTTTCTGTATACCGTACCATGTCAACGTACCGTACTACTATTCATTGCCAAGGANTGCGTATCGAGTTGCGCGTACCTCGTTTCGAAGGGCGTACCACCGGTATCGTACCTTTTGTTGATTTTTTCTGTATACCGTACCATGTCAACGTACCGTACTACTATTCATTGCCAAGGATAGGAAACGGTACGGTACGTAAGGAGTTGTGCGTACCACGTATCTCGTTGAAAAGGGCACACCGTACGTACCACTGTATACCGTATACCAGGGGTGGCCAACACGTCGATCGCGATCGACCGGTCGATCTTCTAGTCTCGACTGGTTGATCGCGTCAGATTTTGTGTTGGCGTCACGAGAATTATGACAATGGTACTTTTCAATCCAAATACTTGGGGCTAGAAAAATATCATTCAAACGGTTGGTTACGTACGTGCATTGATGACTCTTGCCATACACATTAAAACAAACCAGCCGCAACAGTACAATTATCTTTGGAGGTCGATTACTTCTGGGGTGACTTTCTTACCGACCAGTCGATCGCGCATTGTTAAAAAAATTCTTGTCGATCCCGTGCATTTGAAACTTGGCCACCCCTGCCGTATACCTTGATAATTTTTGCTGCCTATCGTGCCGTACCACTAGCAACGTATCCAGCTATCCGAACCGTACTGCCATCCTTGCCTATCAAACATAAATTGAAACAAGTAGGTATTGCATGAGCAAACCTTCACAGGTTGGGGGATTTCGAGTCCAACTCATCTCTTTGGACTGTTCTTCTTGATAATGAGCTTCTGATTTTCACACCATAACATATCCTAAACGCGTCAAACTGAGCATATTTTCATCACAAACCACATTGTTTCAGAATCCTCATTCTTTTCTAACAACCTTGCTTAACGATAAATACGATATAGAGTGTTTTCCTAAATAAAACGTGGCCCGTTTTCTCTTGTTTGTTTGTCAAATACCAAGCAATTCCAATGCCAAGAAACTGGAAAGGAAGTTCAACGCGATGTATCAGCCACCAGCAACTACCAAGTAGGCTATAGTAGGCTAAATCACCTTAGTTATTCCCAAATGTTACGACATTTTTTAATATTACCGTTTTAAAGCATATCCCAGAACATATAAGCTAGCAGTTGCTGGTTTTTCGGCTAAGATGAAATAATTCAAATGATTCTTACGTTTTTCTTAACCATAGGCTTCGGATAATTCTGTCTTCTAAATCCNAACCTTTTTTGTCCCTTTGGCTATGCCCATGACTTGAAATGTTCATGTAAAAAGGCATATTTGAAGCCGACCATTTCACCTAAATTTTATGCAAAAACATGAGATTTCTTGAGCCCATTTACTATAGTCGCCTCTGATATGTAAAGCTGCCAACCCTTTACTTGTAGTGTGATGGTTCACGAGTTTATCCAAAGCAGGGCATCTTATAATTACCACTGAAGCAATATAATGGTACACAAGCTACATACTTATCCAGCTGAATAAATACCTATTCCAACCTATCAGCGAGGATAGCAGTACGTGCGTATCGAGTTGTGCGTACCTCGTTTCGAAGGGCGTACCACCGGTATCGTACCTTTTGTTGATTTTTTCTGTATACCGTACCATGTCAACGTACCGTACTACTATTCATTGCCAAGGAAAGGAAACGGTACGGTATGTATTGAGTTGTTGTTGGAAAGGGCGCACGTACCACAATACCGTACACCTTGATAATTTTTGCTGCCTATCGTGCCGTACCACTAGCAACGTATCCAGCTATCCGAACCGTACTGCCATCCTTGCCTATCAACCATAAATTGAAACAAGTAGGTATTGCATGAGCAAACCTTCACAGATTGGGGGATTTCGAGTCCAACTCATCTCTTTGGACTGTTTTTCTTGATAATGAGCTTTTGATTTTCCCACCATAGCATATCCTGAGCATATATTTTCATCACAAACCACGTTTCAGAATCCACATTCTTTTCTAACAACCTTGCTTAACGATAAATACGATATAGAGTGTTTTCCTAAATAAAACGTGGCCCGTTTTCTCTTGTTTGTTGGTCAAATACCAAGCAATTCCAATGCCAAGAAACTGGAAAGGAAGTTCAACGCGATGCATCAGCCACCAGCAACTACCAAGTGGGCTATAGGGATTGAGTATTTGTCCTTTTATTTAATTTCCAGTTCTCGGCCAATTATTCCCAAATGTTTCGACATTTTTTAATATTACCGTTTTAAAGCATATCCCAGAACATATAAGCTATAGCAGTTGCTGGTTTTTCGGCTAATTCAGATGAAACAATTCAAATGATTCTTACGTGTTTCTTAATAGAAGGCTTCGGATAATTCTGTCTTCTAAATCCGAATCTTCGCCAATGTCGGATAAAAGTTATTTAATAGTCTTGGTTGTGCACGGACCCACAGGAGTTAAGAAACATTGAACTTAGTTATCTTTGATCAGACCACAATCACATTTTACTAATGTTCCACGACTTCTACAGCTAAACTTAACCAAGCGAGTCTTGTAAATAATGTTCTGCATGAGTGAGTTTACTACAAACACTATGTCCGTTGTTTAAAAGGAAGAGTATTCGTAAAATCAGTCACTTTATTCCTGCTATTGTAAAAACAGATAAAACATATTTAACCAGCTATGGCAGAGCATATCGTATGTATTACAGCAGCAGGTGGAATTCCTTTACTAACCAGAACCAAACCAGGTATTCGTTTGCTTCAAAGTTTACGTGGTAATGGGATGATGTTTTTGCCCGAACATCATCCCATTCGTTTGCTTCAAAGTTTTTTACTATGCCCAAACGTTAAAGATTAAATGGGACAGACATATAAATAATATAATGTACAACTTCATACCACAAAGGGTCGATATGACAATGAAAAATGAGTTGAAAGGGATTTAAGATGTATTCATTTTGCTATAGGCTGTCAACCACTTTCGTTCCCTGTTGTTGGATCCCTTAATGGAGTTCACATGTTTGGTCTTAACAGAGATGTAAAGTTAATCAGTACCTTATCAGCTGACCAGCGCATAGTTTGGAAAATGTATGAAGGTAATTATCATGGTTGATAAAGCACATCTTTTTAAGAAAATACAGCATTGCTGTTTTATTTCATGGGAATTGGGATTAAAAAAGCAAAGTCTTAGAACCTTGGGAGTTTTGTAACTTTTTTTATTCAAATAAATGTTTTGAAAATTTTTAAGGATTAGAAAGTTATTGCTACTAATACCATGCCTGGCTGGAAAAACAATTTTAAACAACCACTATATGGTACACTTTTGTTTGTTTTGTTTTTTTCTGATGATACCTGGAACCATTGTGTAACCTATAGTACTGGACTGAAAGCAGCTCTTGCAAAAAGTATTTCTTTGTGTTTCAGACAGTATTGTGCTGATCGCAGTTGCACCCAGTGAGGATAAAATTTGTGGAAATTATGCACAGAACACCAACAATCCTGCTGTTGATTTGGAAAAGAATGCCAGAAATTGTGCATCAACTGTTACTGATGCTCACCTTCTTCGACTGTTGGACAATGTTTTTCATGCACTTGTATTGTTAACAGGTATATATAACTTGATTTATTGTATAAAATTGAGTGTATAACAGTGTTTCATGGACACAACAGAGCGAATTGGTTTTATTTAAACATCTTAGGACTCAGCGAACTTACAACCATTCAGAATGTGGACCGACTAAAGAAGGATCTTCGGGCTTGCCATAAAGTTGTAGACACATTTTTAGATCCAGGTACTATTAATTCGTTGACCGAAGATTTGCTGTAAAAGTTCAAATTTTGAAATGTTTTTTAATTGGCAGATTTTGCAGGAACACATGAAGATGATTTCAAACTTTTTGGAGGCTTAACCCATAGTGTGGACATTGTGATTAATGAAGATGCCAAACTCTTACATGTAAGACCAGCAGCTATGCAACATTGTCATTAATTGATTCAGTGCATAATGACAGGAAAGCTTAAAATCGGGCTTACACTTTTCAAGCTACTCATCTTGTACTTCCAATGTTGGATCTTAATGGTAACTTTAAATTTTAAACAATATTTTTGATCTGGCCTTTCACTCAGGAGCATCTTCAAGCATTTGTGGAGGCAGCTGATAGCACATATGGTTGCCTGGTTGTGAATGGCAAAGTGGTGTGTGCCACAGACAAATGGTGGATGCTTACTGGACAGGAGCTTGCACTTCTTGGAAGAGTAAGAGCTGCAATATGTTTTGGTTAGAAGTCGATACAAGTTTCCACCCCATTTTGCCATTTTTTTGTGTACTAAGTTTGGATTAAAGTAAAATTCTGAATTACCTATCAAGCAACAGCTAAAAAGTCACAAAACAAGGTGTACTTGGTAACGTCTCCTTATCATCGCCAGACAGGAGTTCAGGCAATCCTAATCTGCTTTTTTTATAGGTCTTTATTTGACATGTAAATATGAAGGTGAAAAAGAACTAAAATCTACTTGTTGATAGCTTATTAGTATTGCCCCGGAATCTGTGACATCATCCGATGTGGCGGTCTACCTTCCACACAGCAGCCCCAACATCCCTCACAGGCTTCTCATGTTTACCCTAGTGACAGGAGTGGGCAATGCCAACTGTGGTGGAGTTAGAGCTTGTGTGTTATGTGGCCCCCAACCATCCCTGGCTCATGTGCAGAATGCTTTTGTTGAAAGGTAAGATTATTGTTATTTCATATGTTGTTGGCCTGTTTCACCTGACCAACCACTACATAACACTGAATTCCAATTTAACATTTTGCTAAAAGTGGGTTTCGGCTTCTGGCCAATAAAAACTAATGACAGTCATGTAGGGTTGCTTTAGGCTTACCTTATCAAGTATTTGAAGCTGTATTATCTTTTCCTTTTTTATAAAATTCAAATAACTGGAAACCGCTTGCTCGACCAAAAATAAAGTTTCTCCAACACTATATGCTACATTCCAAGCTATGACAGTTATGTATTGTCAGGTTTTGGGGCCCGGGCACCAACACATTGCAAAAGTGTGCCCGTTCTGAAAACATCCCCTCTCAGTTAAAATCTAGTCTTCCGAGCGCACTCTTGGGCTTCCTACTTATCGACGTTGACGCCCATCGTTGCTTGTCGTTGATAACAACGCAGACCGGCCCCGAATCAGCCGATCATCTTAAGCGACGAAAACAACAGAAGGGTGACCGACAAAAGATGGACTCGTCGTGGGTTTATTTGCGCCTCTGTGAATTCTACAAGTGAGTAAATGTAACTCGTTGTTAAATCGTAAGGGTAAGTAAGCCGTAGCTTAGTTTTTTCAACCGCTGCAACTTGCAGCTCGTGCTCTATGATGCCGTAGTTATAGCAACCGTGTCTTTTCACTCAATTCGGCTAACATATATTCAAGGCCAAAACAGAAAGTGTTTTTGAAAGCTCTGAACAAAGTTTTTCAAAACATCTCACACTTGTTGATTGTGTAACGTGCGTATTGAATGGCGATTTGCCAAGCCAATCAATAACATCAAATTAGTCCATTCCATTCGATGTATGACTGCCTGTGCACCAGATATTGAACAGAAGGAGGGTTCCTGTATAGGCATTCAAAACATCGATGAAGAAAAAGACTCTATGTCATTGATTTAAACGCCAGCTTTCACCACAGTTCCATTTCATACACTATGGCAGAAAAACGTTACAGTATCCAGTAAGCCTTGCCGCCGAAAGTTTTATGTTATACAGTTATTGTGCAGATGACCAATATTTAGAGTTATGCCAACACCTCAGATTGTCCAAAAACGTTATGTTATTAACAAATACACTGCAGTATGTCGATACCTTAATTAGTTTCTAATCGCGTGCAATTTCTGTTTAAAACCACTTTTCTGCTGGATTTTCAGACATGTTGTGGGCACTTCGTTTCCACTTCCCGACAGCGTCGAAGATTCGCCTTTGCCTCAAGGTCACCTTTCACCTCACGCCGGATTGGCGCACTACCGCTGCATGACGTCACATAAGTGCTTTGCGCTCAGTCGCGCCCCCTATCAGATGTTTGCCCTCTACAAACCGGAAGCTCCAACCTTTGCTCTGCAGAATTTGACAGAAGGCACCCTGGATGCTGTAAGCAAAGACGGTGCTTTGCAGGCGTTGTAAACCCTGGTTTAATCGGTCTTGGACAAAGTTCTGGATCGAGTAAGCGCCGTTTGTTTATTACATCAGAATGCGTGCTGCTTTTTTGCTGTGCCACGGTTTTAGCTGGCTTTTTCGACTCGTGTAGAAGTGGGTGGGGGCGACGTTGTTTAAAATATTATTATGATTTTATTGACACCTTG